>VZQC01004861.1:161956-195992 GCA_009823505.1 Rhizomys pruinosus
AACAGGTCAAAATGTCACCAACTTAACGGCTGAGAAAGAAAAGATACAGCTTTGCATTGAGTAGGATGTACCAGAAAGTGCCAACAGAAAGGTTGGCCCTTCTGAACATTGAAAGGAAGAAAAGCCTCAGATTGCTACAAACATCAAACCCCTCTGTGGATCCTACTTGTAACAACTATTTATAATGAGTCCTAACGAAACTTACCTTCTAGGTGCCGCAAAGGTTTTAATACGAGAGACTTTCTTACCTCCCCCCTCATAGAACAAAGAGAAATGGCTGGAGCTAGAAGACATTGCTAAGTGAAGTAACACATTCCCAGAAAAACAAACGATGAATGGTATCCCTCATCTGTGGATGCTAGTGCCAATTACCTAGTTGTAAGTATTTCTTGTGCACGGCCCCTTGAGCTTTTGTCCAAAGCAGTTGGGAGTGATGCATATTGGAAAAACAATAACAACAACGACAACAACATCAACAGAAAGGACTGCATCAAAGAACTGACTGAAACAGTGAACTGCTCAAAACAGCCAACTTCCATATGGAGAATATTGAGAAAGACTGAGAAAGAGATGAAAAGCATGTTTGGCAGAATGCATGGGCTCTGGTGTGGTGGGGGATGGGGGGCATGGGTCTAGATTTGACAAAAAATATATAAATACATAAATTAAAAAATATCTGAATACTTAAAGCCTATGGGGGACATTCTCATTCAAACCACCACAAACACCTTCAGGGTTTTGGGTTTCAAATTGAGGTCTTTGATCCATTGGAGTTGATATTTGTGCAGGGTGAGAGGTAGGGGTTTAATTTTATTCTTCTACAAGTGGTGATCCAGTTTTGCCAACACCATTTGCTGAAGATGCTGTCTTTCCTCCACTGAGTCTTTTTGGTACCCTTGTCAAATAAAAGGTGGGTGAAATTGTATGTGCTCAAGTTTGGATCTTCAGTTTTGTTCCATTGGTCTACGGGTCTGTTTGTCTGCCAGTTACCCTGCACCCCAGCTCTCTGCTGTGGCCCTGCAGCAGCCTCTATGCAACCCAGGCTAAAGTCTGTGTGCCTCACCTCCCAGGTGTCTCTGCTTCTGGCTGCCCTGCCTGCCCGCCAGCCTGTACTTGCACCCAGCTCTCTGCTGTGGCCCAGCAGCAGCCTCTATGCAACCCAGGTTAAAGTCCTGGAGGACTTTTTTTTTCCCTAAAAGATGTCATGTTTTCTTTAAGGAGATGCTCTAAGGTTCCTCCTTGGCAATCCCAAACAACCATCAATCCTGCATTTTTGCTCCACATTGGGGTCTCCCCTCCCATGATCCCCCAAATGAACTCGAGTAAGCACATGTCCTATCTTAATACCCCTATAGGCACAAGTCCAGTAAGCACACGTCCTATCTTGATACTCCTGTACTGGGCTGCATCATAGAGGTGCTCTTAACCGCTAGGCCATCTCTCCAGCCCCGATTTTGAATGCTTATAATTGCTATCTTGGGCATCTCAAGAAAAGACACCTGGAACTGGAAAGATGATTCACCAGTTGAGAGCAGTTACTATTCTAAGAAAGGTCTAGAGTTATGTTCTCAGCACCCATGTGGTGGTTCACAACCATCTCTAACTCCAGTTCTAGGTGATCCAATGCCCTGTTCAGCCTCCACAGGCACCATACGTGTACATAGTACATATACATACATATAGGAAAACAGTAGTACATGTAAAATTACCTATTTTAAAAAATTAATAATTAAAAAAATGAAAAGACACATTCCCTGGCTGTGTATCTATATGCTTATTCAGACTTTCTTATTAGAGATTACTTGATCTCTTGACCTCCTTAGATACACATCCATAATTTTACTAACATGGGCCAAAGTTGCCCACTGGGGTAATTATCAGTGCTTTTAAAAATTGTGTGTGTGTGTGTTATGTGTTCAAATTTGTACAAGTATATGTGTATGTGTGGAGAACAGAGGTCAATATCTGTTCTCTTTTGGTATTGCTTTCCACCTTGCTTGTGAGACAGGGTCTTATACTGACTTGAAGCCCACTGATATGGCTAGACTTACTAGCCAGTAAGCTCCAGGCATCCTCCTGCCTCTATTTCCCTAGTATTAGGATTATAAGCACATGACACTAAATCAGGATTTTTCATGTGGGTTCTTGGATATCAAACTCAGGCCCTCATACTTGCAAAACAAGCACTTTACTGGTTGAATCATCTCCATTTCCCCAGCCACTAACAGTGTTTCTTTATGTACAAATGCTATTGTATTTTGGACTACTCTGTAAGAAAATATCCCCGCAAGAAGGATAGTTTTGAGTCTTGTACAACTATTTCTGCTGACTGTACACTATTAGTATGGCCTGGGGGACTCTATGACAAACACAGCTCTCCTTAAAAATGTTGACTATGACATTGTTATGACATAATATAGTAACAAGTTGGTATCTGTTTTAATGTCATTTCTGTTGCTGTGACAAATACCCTGACCCAAAGCAGCTTTGGGGAAGGATGGGTTTATCTGATTTATAATTCCAGGTAATTGAATAAAGTTAAGATAGGAGGCCAAGGCAAGAAGTTTAAAGCAGGCCACTTGCTATGGCATACAGCATTCTCTCCAACTTATTTCACAGCTGAAGAAGTAAAACAGGAGCCCTGGAGAATGCAGCTTTCTAGATGGCAGGTTTACTTATGCTCAGCTAGCTTTCCTTTTGCTTTTTAAAAAATTTTTATTGAAGTTTTGTGTTTTTCATACATTTCTTAATCAAATCTAGACCTAATTCCCCTTCCTTGCACCCTCCCCATCAGAGCTCATGCATTCTGCCATACATGTCTTTCTTGGGGGGGGGGCATTCACATTTTCCCCTTTAATTTTATATTACTATAAAGTATGCATATATACCCTCCCCCATATACCACAATTACAAGTCTGAAAATAAATGGTAGGTTAATTCTAGATCCCATTAAGGGATTCATGTTATAATGGTACAGTTTCAGCTAGCTTTCTTATGGAGTCTAGGCCCATCTACCTAGGGAATAGTACCACTCACAGTGCTCTATGTCTTCTAAGTCAATTAACAATCAATACAATCCCCCATAGACATGCCTGTAAGCCAATCTAATCTATCCTCTCCTTTCAGATGAGTCTAGGCTGTGTGGAGTTTATAAGTACAGCTACTCAAGACAACACCTCCTCAGATATCCTAGGTATCCTGAGTAGAAGCTCATTGAGGGAAACAGAATGCCTTCCTACCTTTGATTAGATTTCATTTCATGGATACCATCTTTTTTGCATCAGATTGTGTTTCACTCATGTTTCTGTTGCTGGCATATTTACAACCAATTTTGGGACTCATCTGTAGCAGTTAATAATGTCTCATAATATTCATTACATATGATCAAACCTCTCTACTTATCCTGTTTTCCCTCATTTTATTTTCCCTTGGCTATCATTTCTTCACTTTTATTTTTAAGATTTACCCCACTGTGTGTATGCAGATAAAAAGACAGATAGAGATAGGCTGACTCTAATCATTTTCTGGAATGATTTAGGAGCATAAATAAATCAATGATGCTTTCCATAACAACATTAATAAAACTCACTCCAATAATACTCTTTTTGTCATGTTTGCTTAGGAGTTTATAACTGAATCTCTGAAAATACCCAGCAAGGCCAAATCCACTCCATTATTAAGCTTGTTCTGAGTAAGACAAGGTCTGGTCCAAGGTCTTTCTGATGCAAGTTAGAAGGAGGAAATGATAGATAGATGATAGATAGATAGATAGATAGATAGATAGATAGATAGATAGATGATAGATAGATAGATAGATAGATAGATAGATAGATAGTGTTTATAGACCAATAGTCAGCCTCAGCTGTCATTCCCCATTTCCCAGTCACTGTCACCTTGTTTTTTGAAACAGGATCTCTTACGGCCTGGGACCCACCAATTCAACTAGGATGACTGGTCACTGAGCCCAAGGGCTCTGCCTGTCTCCACCTTGCCAGCACCAGGATTGTAGGAAATCCAGCTCGAATTGCAGGCTGCTTTCCAACTAGCATGTTTGTCACATGGCCAAGGGTCTGACCCCACCCCAAGGAGGAGCAAGCACCATGGCCTAGGTGCGTGATTCTGGGTGGGGCAAGGTATGCAGTGGCACAGAATTGGGGGACTTATGATTGGCTCTAGGAACTGACATCATTTATTTTATAAAAGCAAGCTGTAGCAAGGAATAAATTTGTATTTCATAGTAACATCATCACAGAATTCCCGGCCATTGATTTTTTTATTAATTATCGCACGCCTACAGGCTAAGGTAGGCCTGCATTTCATTTGGGTGGCCAATGGGTTGGAAAGAGATTCCTTTGCAGATCACCAATCTGGGTAGCTGGTGTTGTGAATGGGTATTGGCTGAAGGGAAGTGATCAACCATCAACCTGAAATTACTGTCCAAGTTCTGTGCAGGTGAGAAGCCATGGCCAAGAGTGGAACATGTCTCATGGGTCCAGGCTAAGGGCCTGAGTTGAAAGTATCCAGGCCAGGCTATGGGAAGTAGCCAACTGGCCTTTGCATTGAGGGGTCAGCTCCCCACAGTGTCAGCAAAGCAGGCACTATGTCCCCCATTTCCCTTAGCAGGGTTGTGTGGTCCCTGTTCTGCATAAAAAGAAAGCTTCCTACACAGGATTACAAGCACAAGCCATCATTCCCAGCTTTTTAAAATATAGGCTATGGTATCAAACTCAGGTCCTCATGCTTGTATGGCAAGCACCATGCTGATTACACTGTCACTTCTGCCCAAATCTGCAGTTTTTAAAGACTTGGAAACTGACCTAAAACTGTACAAATTTAAGACACACATATTGTCCTCTCTGACCATATGTATCAGAGGGGCCTACACATTTTGTGGTGCTGGAGGAATTGATAAGGGATTAATGAAGAAGATGAATCCAGCACTTAGGTATTCTAGTCTCATTCTGTTGCTGTGATAAAACATTATGACCAAAAACAACTTAGGAAACAAAAGGTTTATTTTAGCTTGCAACTCCAAGTCACAGTTTGTCATTAAGGAAAGCCAACGCAGAAACTTAAATAGGAATTTGAAGCATAAGGAACAGGAGAGCACTGCTTGCTGGCTCAAGCAGGCTTGTGATAAGCTAGCTTTGTTACAAAACCCAGAACCCCCAGCCCAGGGAATGGTGTTACCCACAGTGGCTGGGCCCTCTTACGTCAGCTCATAATCAGGACAGTCCCTCATAGACTTGGCCACAGGCCAATCTAATAAAGACGGTTACTCAATCAAGGCTTTATTTTCAGGGAACTCTAGGCTGTACCAAGTTAAGAATGGATGCTAACCAGGACTCTGGGGTTTATAATATGTCCCTAGGATTCCCTGTGTGGTGTCAATTGCATTTTATCTTTTTGTGCTCGATTTCTGGTTTGGAATGATTACAAGTCATAACACCTTCTCTGCCCAATACCAATGCTTGAAGAACTCATCAGGCAGAGAAGAAACCAGACCAGGATTAAAAGTGAAAATGGCTTGACCCCTTTCTGTAGATTAAAACCCCTACTTTTGGAATATCATTCTCATTCAGGTACCAAGATTGTCTTATCTACATGAGGATTCCTCTTACTTTTCACTATTCCTCTTTTGTAAAATAGGGTGAAGCTGCAGGGTTTGGCTAGGGACAAAACATTGCCACTGCTATGTAGAGTTAGGAGATAGCTCAGTTGGTAAAGTGCTTGCCTAGCAAGTTTGAGGTTCTGAGCTTGATCTCAAGAAGGTGGGGAGCCAGACATGATGACTCATTTTGTAATCTTAGATCTAGAGAAATGAAAACAGGTGGATCTGGGGCTCACTGACTAGAGAGCCTAGCCTACTAGGCAAGATCCAGGCCACTAAAAAATCCCATCTTGAAAAACAGGGTGGAGGACTCCTCAAATGATAGCAGAGCTAGACCTTTGTTCTCTGCATACACGTGCCCACACGTACAAGTAGTACTGTGCAAGCACCGAGCAGCTGGGTGCCTGCAAACTGTTAAATTTGTGGGAGAAGGTAGAAGTGTACAGGGCACCAAGACACCAAGTATGAACTGCTCCCAGGACTAAGAGCCAGTGTAGCTCTGGAGGGGCACAGTTCTAAGCTGAATGCTGTCAACACTAATAACAAGTGACAAGAACCCTGGAAGGGAAGAACAGGCTGGCTATTAGCCCCTTGCTCACCCTCCCTCCACAGATGACAGATATTCTCAGTGCATATGACAACAGCCTTGGCCAGGAATCTCTAAGCAATACAATCCATCCTTTCTGCACAGTGTCAGGGTGAATCACAGCTCTGGGGACCAGGAGCATCTGACCTGCAAGGCAGAAAGTGAGGAAACAAGAACGACGGCTTGCCTGGAAGGGCTGCCTGCTGCCCCCCACTCGTGGACTGAATGCGTGTATGCCCTGCTGACTGTGAGCAGTGGTTCAGAATTGGAATGCCTCTAAAAACACCATGTTGGGTGGATAGGACGCAAGGAAATGAAGCACCTTGAAGGAAGAGCCCTAAAGGCAGGCCGGAGCAGGGATTTGGCAACCTCGGGCCACCAGGTGGTAACAAGATCCCGGCAGCTACACAAAAGGAAAGAGAAAAGCAGACAAAGTCCACTGCCAACAGCTGTGCCTGGACCACTGAAGGTGTTTTCCAGATCAGCACTGCCAAAGCAAGCCAGCTTGGAATTATGAAGCCCTACAGGGAGGTGGCTTGCTAGAAAGAAATCTAGCTAAGAGCAGAATACACTGGTAAAATATGGGCTTCGGCTCTGACCCACGGGTTCTTCTCTGTGTCTGTATGCAGTGCCAGAAAAGCAACAGAATTAACCAGTTTCGTGCTGCTGCCTCTGTTGCTTTTCTGGATAACAGTCCTTTTATTCAAGGCTTTCTCTAAACAGGCCAGACATAGCCTGCTTGCAGGACATCAAGGGCTAAACATTCTTATAAAGGAGGCTAGACAAATGGCTGCACATGTCTTTGGAGATAATACTGAGATGAAGCCAGCTGAGAAAAGCGTCTACATGTCCTCTGTCACTGCTGGCCTAGCTGCCTTTCTGTTTCTGAGATAAAACACTTTGACCAAAAGCAGCATAAGAGAAGAAATGTATATTTGGCTTACACTGCCAGGTCAAGCAGGATCTTGAAAGTAATGCTCACTGTGGAAAGCTGCTTGCTGGCACATGCTTGACTACCTTTCTTATGTAGCCCAGGATGACCCACCCAGGAAACAGTACCCTCCCAGTAGGCTAGATCCTTCTACATGAAGTTATAATAAGACAGTCTCCCACGGACCAGTCTGATCTGGGGAAATTCCTCAATTGAAGCCCCCTTTTCATTTAACTCTAGACTGAGTCAACTTGACAGTTAAAGATAACTAGGACAACCGTTCACCTCATTTTTAGATGGGGACTTACACTGAATCTGAGGCTCAATGCTTCTTGGAGCTTAGCTGGGTAGTAAGTCCCCCAAATCTGCCTGTCTCTGCGTCCTCACTGCTGGGTTACAGGCATATACCACAGCACTTTTGTGTGGGTTCTGTGGATTAGAAGCCAGGTACTGGTGCTTTCACAGCCAGCACTTTACCCATGGAGTCATTTCCCCAGCCACAAACCAGCTCTTTGTACTAGATGCAGATGTGGTCAGCATAAACAGTATAAAGCCCCCCAAGCACTGTGCTCACTCAATGGCCTCACCGATAGTCTTGAAATATTCATTCAACATTTATTTAGCAAAGGAAGAAAAATGGTTTTCTACTATACAAATTGTATAACTAATTTAAATTCAGAATATAAATGAGATTTTACCTCTGAAAAAAATTTTCCAAAAACATGAGAAATAGAATAGAAGAAAAAAAAAAGACCTTTATTTTATTTCCATTTGAAAACATTTAGCCAAACCCTTTCCCTGCTTTTCCGTAGTGTGTGTTAGCTTTCTTTTATAAATCCTCAAGGATGAAATTATTCATGGTTTCACTTTATATAATAAAGAAAATCACCTATCCTCAGTAAAAGACACTACAAAGTTATAGAATACCAGTTACCTTTCACTGCTCTGGACAACAGAAGACTTTCAATTGGCAAGACGTGGATTCTGTGGCATCAAGTGAATTTAACAATGTAAATTTAGAAAAAGACATAAAAAGTGAGCACAAGTGATGGAGAATAACTGAAACAGAAGGTGCTTTATTTTTTAATGTTTTTATTTCTTTTTACTTTGTTCATATGAGTGTTATGCTTGCATGTGTGTAAGGGCACTCATGTTGTGGTGTGCCTGCAAAGGACAGAGGAGAGTGTCAGGTCCCCTGGAACTGGAGTTACAGATGGTTATTAGCCACTAGGTGGGTACCAGGATTCAAACCTGGATTTTCTGCAAGAACACCCATTTCTCTTAACTTTCAAGTCATCTTTCCAGGGATTTTTAAAAATATATTTTTTTTATTTTTAAATTACATATATATGTGGTGGGAGCAAGGGACGCCACACAGGGACACTGTCCGCAAAGGGAGAGAGAATCAGATCCCCTGGCTAGGGAGGCAGAAGGTTGCGAGCCTCCTACAAGCATGCTGGGAGACAAGCCCCGGTTCTCTGAAAAAGTAGCCAGGACTCTTAACCGCCGAGCCCCTTTCTAGCCCCCAAGCCAATCAACCTTGTCCTCTCAAAGCTCTAACTATTTATCCCATGTTGACCAAAGCGGCTTCTAAATTCAATTAATTGGAAGCTTGAGGAAGAGAAGGTGAGACCTTCAGAGAAAAACTAAGAAACTGGACCAAAATTATATAAAAAATAAGACAGAAGTTCTCACACTCTGTGATAGAGAGCACAGGCCCATTACTGAATATCTCTTCCTCTCCTTCTACACCCCCTCTACTCTTAAGATTATTCTCAGACTATCCAGATGACTCAGTGGGAAAAGGCACTTGCCATCAGGCCTGAGGAGCTGAGTTCCTGCCCCAGGACCCACATGGTGGACAAACAGAACCAATATCAAAAATTGTCTTCTGTTTCCACATTTATGTGAACATATGTACACACAATAAATAAATGTTTTTTAATCTTATTTATTTTATGTATGTGTATGAGTATATTGCCTGGATGTACATAAGTACACTCTTGTCATGCAATGCTGGAGGAGGTCAGAAGAAGGCATTAGAATTATGGAGTTCCAGCTGCCATGTGGGTGCTGGAAACCAAACCTAGGACCTCTGCAAGAGTAGTCAGTACTCTTAACCACTGAGCCATCTCTCCAGCCCAAACAAGTGTTTCCTTTTTTGAAGATAACCACTTTCCAGATATCTTCCTCACATTGACCTAGAGTGAATTGCCTCCCATTACAATCAGTGAACAGTTTCAAGATCAGTGTGTGTGTGTGTGTGTGTGTGTGTGTGTGTGTGTGTGTATGCACATAAGCATTTTATGTGTTATTTGTGTTCATCCACATGCATACCTGTGTGTGTCCAAGCACATAAGCATTTTATGTGCTATTTTTGTTCATCCACATGCATGCCTGTGTGTGTGTGCACATAGCTTGGGGAATCTCAGAAGCTCTTGAGAATCAGTTTAAGAAAAGGAGTTGGTAGAAGGGGTTCTTAAGACTTTGGAACACAGAGTGCCTACTGAGTACTGGGTGTTAGCTGGTACCTAGAAAAGATGCAGCCCCTAAGCACAAAAATGTCAGAAGTTTACCAGTCTACCTGACAGTGATCAATGATGAAGAGAAGGGTTTGCCCACTGGTTCTCCTCAGGACAACGGGAGGAGCTTTTAGAGAGAGTAGATGCAAGAGAATGCCCAGCTGGTTGTTGCCCTGAGGCTCTGCAGCTAAGTGAACCTATCAAGTTCCAAAGTGATGTCCTTAGAACATAAACAGGGAAGTTCACATTCATGTGATCACTGTCTTCAAATAACTGTTACATCTGAGCATGTCCAACCTTTTGTCATTCTAAAGTCATCCCCATCTACAGAATTCACACTCAAGAACCACACAATAGGATTACAAAAAAAATAAGTCACAGTAGTTGCAGTGTCTTCTGTGATCCTGTCTCCCTGCCAGCACCACCTGTCCACCTAGATGGCCTCCAGATCCGCAGCCCAGCTGCAGCCAGGGTCACTGTCCATGTGGAACGGAGCTGATCCCAGCTGGAGCACGGGGCCCAATTATCAAGAGGCTATAGCAGGAGCTGATGACCCTCATGGTTTATGAAGATTTGAGGTATAAACTCTCCCTAGAGCTCCCCAGTGGCTACCCTTACAACACACCCACAGTGAAGGTCCTCACTCCCTGCTACCACCCCAATGTGAACACACAGGATAACATTTGCTTGGAAATCCTCAAGGACAAGTGGTCTGCCCTGTATGAAGTCAGGACCATCTTGCTCTCTATCCAGAGTCTGTTAGGAGAACCCAGAATTGATAGTTCTTTGAACATACATGTGGCTGAGCTCTGGAAAACCCACAGCTTTTAAAAAGAAACTTCAAGAAACCTACTCAGAGCAGGTCTCCAATCAAGAGTCCTGACCCAAGTGGTATAGTCTCTTCAGTGTCATCTTTTTATTTTTTTCCTCAGATGTTCTGTCCTTGTCTTGATCATGTATGACTGTATCTTGAGGTGTGATGTTATTTTTGTTTTACTTCCATTTTTAAATAAAGTCTGCTTGAGCCCTTACAATGTATATTAAATAACTACATGGTAAAAATCACCAAAAACTCTCACAATATTTTAAGTAAAATTACAATTTGTGTTGGTCCCCATTCATAGCTATTCTAGGCCATGTACACCCAGCATCCCACAGGCTGAAGAGCCTGACAAATAGTATTATAATGTGAAGATGGAGAAATTACTCTGAAAAACATAAAGTCCCAAGGAATTGTCCACTACCCAAACCTTATGCACATCAGACATAAGTTCTATTTATTCTGAAGCCCTATTTATGTGGTCTTGCAGGGTGTTAATATCAAGGTCTAAAGCAAAAGACAATATAGGCATTGACAAATCTATAGATTAAATATATCCAGTGAGATGCGGGGAAATATGCTGATGTCATAACCATCACACTGAAGAAATCCCAATCTCTTTCTGGCAGAGGTAGTTAGGCAGAAGGTTCGCTCTAGGAAACACTGACCAATAGGCTTCCCCAAATGGGACATAAAACCCATAAGGTGCTGATGATGGACTGTCCATTTGGGCTAGCTGGAGACCCTAAAAGTAGCATGTTAAGACAACCATGGTGGTTGACTAGCATGAAGATACAAAAGTGATAATGATGTGAATTCCAGATGGTCCAATTCAGAGGCCCCAACACAGGATGGAAAGGCAATAGGAGGTAGGTGGTTTCTATAGCTGGGTCAGCTCAAACTGCCTTCAGGGATTTCTCCACCAGGGGATCAGAACACTGCCACCCTTTCTCTTAGTGAACTTTTTCACTTTAGGGGTAAAGTATTTCCATATAGTTGCACCTCATACCACTTTTTATAACCAATGGAATTCTGAGTAAAATGGGTTCTCGGAAGAACATGTACAATTTCTGGAAGTGTCCATCTCACAGAAAGACATGAGGATGGAATGGAAAGACAGAAAAGAGGAATAAAAGCCCATGCCTGGTGGGATGGGGGTGCCACTGTTCCACTCTTTTATTTTCTAAAATATGTTCTCATTTCCTTGTTTGCTCTTCCTAAATTCTTGAGCTGCTGGATCAGTTGTTGTTTCTTGTCTGAATTCTTCTCTTTTGGGGGCATATGAACCAAGACCCCTGCCTGGGTTGAGACCTGAGGAAGCTGGAGACTAACAGTAAGATTCCTCCCCACTTCCTCCTGGGTTTAGCAGACCTGACATGCAAGACTCTGTTAATTCAATAGAACAAACGACCTGGCTTTGGCACTAGCAGTTGGATCACTGATATTCAGTCAAGTTCAGCCTCTTACCTAAAGCTATGACTAAAGCTTTGGTAGTTATTTAATGTGAGGAAAAGTGTTCTGGTGTTTTAGCAAGTCCTTGAGACACAAAAGCATTCAATATTACTATCTGACTTCTGCTTTAGTGAATTAAGCCTAAGAACTCGAAATCTTTCTAATTTCAGTGAATGTCCCCTGTGTCTAAGTTGAATATGTTTTCATCGAACACAATCCTGTTAAGAAGAAGGTGTCAATATGTTTTTATCTTGCATTGTTTTTAAGCTCTTAATTTAACCATATGTAACTCTTTAGGCAAGGAGAGGAACAGAGAATGAGTTCCATTATGCTTTTCACATATATCATATGCCCTCAGAAAAATAAAACTTCATTTTCAATGCAATAATTTATGAACTAAATAATCCCCAACCCAACATTTAATGGACAGTCTGTGTTTGGTATTTGGAAACCAAAATTCCCTTCTCTTTTAATTGATGAAAAGCAAAAGCAAGCAGGACTTTATAAATGTTTTTTTTTTCCCCAGAATTCATTATAAAGCACTGAAAATGGATATTTATAAAGGAAGTCCACTTGGTTCTCCATCTAGCCAATTCTGTCCTGATAATTCCCTTCAGCCAGCACTAAGTGTTGCTCTCTTTGGCTCCTGTATAATAAATACCAAGACACAAATATTTTCCTATCTATTCTAGGGTTGCAGAAGTGGTGAGGAATAGGATGAAGGAGACAAGATACTAGTGTCAAATGATTTCTCTAATATGTTTCCCCACCAGAGGGAAAGATAAATTAAATGTGCAATAAAAATTTAATAGCAAACAGCGATTGCACTATAGGAGCCCTGATAGAAATAAGCATAATGGCATAATAAATTTTCTTGTGTGAGGAAAGATTATTTGGGGCTTTAAGCTTTGACAATTCTAGTAAATCTTATCCGTTTGTTAGCAATTAATAATATTAAATTGCTTCACATTTCCCTAGATAAACATCAGCAATCCTTCAAATTGTTGGTGAAGACATGCATAACATAGTGTATATTTGCAGAACTTTATAAAATTTCTGAGATGTTAAAGAGCTCTGTCCCAAGGAGAAATAAAATCAGCTTCATCTGTACTGGTGGTATAAATGCAAGGTTTTGTCAAACCATTTTTGTACTTGGCAGAAACAACTAGCTGCCAATCAAAATCCATTTGGGACACTGCAGAGATGGTTCAGGTGGTAAAGTGCTTGTGGCCCAAGCTTGAGGATCAGAGTTTCGATTCCCAGCACCCCCATAAAAACTGGGCAGCCTGCCTGGAATCCCTGCATTTGAGAAGCAGAGACAGAGAATCTCTGGAGGAAGCTTGCTGGAGTTCAGCAAAAAAATCCTACCTCAATACACCATGTAAAAAGCAATTGAGGAAGATATCTAGAGTTCACCTCTGGACTTGGCATGCACACACATGTACCCACATATGAAAACATGTATACACATGCTCACACATACCACATAAATATTAACACAAAAAAATCTGCTTTGCCTTCTCGAGTATAGAACTATTTTTACGAAGTACCAAAGACAGTATAATACCCCCAGTCCCCAGCTCCTGGAGTGGCCATGTGATTCAACCCAGGTAACGTTGATTGGAAATGGTGCTTTCATTTATCAGCCAAATTTCAATAATGCATGTGAGATGCTCTAGGCTCTTTCAGCTTCTGAAAAGGTGCAGAGGAGACAGCAAAGACCTGGGAAGAAGGGACCTATGTTAAAAGACACTGGCCCCAAATCCACACTATCCACAAGCCAGTCCCTGGGCTTGTTTAATGAACAAGATACAGACTCTGCTTTTAGATCTTTATATACAAATAGATTGTGTGTTCATTTGTCATAGCAGCATATGCCTGGTCTGATTAAAATAATAGCATTCTCACAGACTCTGAAGGACACATAGAGAAATGAAAGACACTGTACTACTTAGAAAAATATATAGATTTACCTTTACAAACCCAGAACAGGGCTAGGATTGTAGCTCAGTTGGTAAAACATTTTCCTACTGTGCACAAAGCCTTATGTTTGAACTCCAGCATGGCATAAAACTGTGTGTGTTTGTGTGGTAATACAGGGCTAGAAACCTAGCACTCAGGAGATGAAGCAAAATCAGGAGTTCAAAGTCATCCCAACATACATAGCAAGGTTGAGGCCAGCCTGGGATACATGGGACCTTGTCTCAAAAAATACTAAGAAAAAAAAAGAAAGAAATTGAGAATGCAATGGCAACATAATATTTTAAAGATTCCAGAGGACAGTGGAGAGGTCAACAGACAAATTGTTGCAGGCGCAATGTTCTAGGAATTCTAAAAACTATTTCCTTGAAATATATAATATATACGTATATACACACATATACATAATACATACATACACACACACATATATAAAACAAAATGGTAGGAGCTACCATTTTGGCTTGAGTAATGTTGTCCATTTTTTTTTTTTATAAACTAAGAATTCAGGGCTGAGGAGATGGCTCAGCAGATTGGCACTTGCCGTGCAAGCAGGAGGACATGAGATCAAACCCCTGGAATCCAGGGAAAAAGCAGTGTGCACATGAGTCTGTAACCTCAGGTCTGAGGTGGAGAGTCAGAGACAGGAGGACTGCTAAGGCTCGCCGACCACAGTTTGGATCCACACTCTGAGAGAGCCTGCTGTAAAGGAATAAGGCACAGAGTGATGGAGCCAGACCGGATATGCTCCTCTGGCCTCTGCACATGCAAGGGTATGTGGATCCACAGACACACTTGTTCCTATACCACACAGAAACTAGTAAAATCATTTATAATGGAAATTCCTTACTTAGATGAATAAGCCTGAAGCTCCTGCCCTGGATGTGTCACAGTCCTCACAGTAATCCAGCGTCTCTGCTTTACTTATACATATAAGCTTAGTTTTTCTTACAATGCTTACATCTTATTTCATGTATTTCACAAACTTGCGGCTATGTTGAAAATTAACTTGAACTCCATCCTCTCACTTCCACAGAGTGCTAGGATCATAGGCATGCACCAGTACTTCCAGCTTTATGGCATACTGGGGTTCAAAACCAGGGCTTCATGCATTCTAGGCAAGGTCTCTACTACTAGACCATTTTCTTCTTGATTCCTTCACACAACCTGAGGTCAATAAAATGGTTTCCATTTTATCCAGAAAACTTAAAGGTTTTAACTAAAAGTAGCTCAGTGTAAATCCCAGCCCAAATTAAAAGAGTTTCAGGGAAGAAATGATATATTCATATTATTTAAAAGCTATTTAGAGAGGGTTTCTATTTGTCAGACACAGGTATATATAGAGACCAGGACAAGGAGGTCCATGATCTTTGGTACTCAAAATGCTAATGAGGCTCCTTATAAGAGATGATGTCATTCTATATACAGAAAGATCTGGGTGTATGAGCCTGGAAGAGACTTAGTACAAAGATTAATGGTTTTTTTTGTGTTGTTGTTGTTTTGTTTTTTTTATGTTTGGGTGGTAGTTCACACCTTTTTTTTTAATTTTTTTTTATTTATTTTTAAGAGATTATACAATACAATGACACAGTTGTTTGCAGATAACATTGATGTTACTCAGTATGTCATACAATTAAGTAATTGGTGCATTTTTCAAGTATCTATGTCCAAATTTTGAACAACCCAAGATTCCCATAGTCCAGTTGGAGAAGCTTGTATGCACAGTCATGTTGATCAATCAGGTGTCCAGACTATATTCCTGTAGTCTCATGCTTCACCCCTATCTCTCCACCAGCACTAAAATATACCCCAACGACTACTATTACGAAGTTAGGTTACATGCGGATTTGGGATTGGATTTTGGGAAAGGTACGAGAAAAAAAGTGGGTGAGAAGGAAAATAGTCTGATTTATTTCTTGGGAGTTGCTCATTTGTGGACTCAAGCCAGTCTGTATCAGTTATGTTTCCCTTCACGGACATCGGATTGCAGCTTTCCAGTGTACCCTTTTTCAGTCATACTACAAAGCCAAGCATATGGCTGTACAGGCAGTTAAGCAGTACCACATTATTTTTCAAAGCTAAGCTGTGACATGACACAACAGAAGCTTGGATGGTTATGCTAATTCCACAACTGTGGTTTCTCTATAAAGTGTGACAAGTTCTTATTGTGCGTTATAACATCGCCTAAACCATAAAGGACATAAGCTTGTGCCTCCGCGTGAGATTATCATCCCAGGAGGGAAGCCAATAGCCAAATAAGTTGTGGGATTAATATAAGGCACTTGGCTGCCACTGTTGCACATTATCTCCAGGCTGTTGAGGTGTAGCTGATATTTCCGGAGGAGTCTGTTGTCCAGGAGACCAATATCTTGCTTGTATTGGCTTTAGTGGCCTTTGGAGTATTCTCTACATTTCGATAGGCTTGGTTGTACGTCTAGCAAGTGAACGTATCATAACATTTTCAGCCACACCAGGTTTTCGACAACAGGGACTTACGCCTTTCTCCTTGCATAATCCACTTATTAGGCAAACGGCCTTGATAATTTGGGGTCGGTTGCGGATTTGAATCCCCTGCAAAAAACATCTCCTAGGCCGACATGTAACTTCCTTGCTGATTTCAGATCGAGCTTTCCTTAGTAATCTATTTGGCCTTTAATCACAACTTATAAACCACTTTAAAATTAATTTGGCTCTAGATAGAGAAAATATCCTTTCACCGTTCCTATGCCTATCAATCAGGTAATACGTTGTGCTCTTTTATAGGAAATTACTACCGTAACAATTGGCTCTAGTTTACAGTTTGGGATATGGTTTTCATTACCATCCTGTTATTTTTTTTCCTAAAACAAAAGAAGAACAAAAAAAAAAAAGGGGGGAGAGGTAGGAAGGTTTATCAGCATCTGCAAGGTAAACTTCATTAGACCAAATTATAAACAGTTATCCCCAATATTATTCAGAGAGACGCTCAGTGTCCGTGTCTCAGGCAGTCTGAGGTTCCTCATTCCCTAATGTTCAGATCGGTCAACCTCTCTACTGGCACTTCCCAGTTATCTGCATAGCCATAAGTTTGTATGTTTTCAGGCATTAGATTGGTGATTTTTACCTGTGGATTATTGTCTATCCAGAAAAAAACACAATACTAAAGTATTGTGTTTGTTTCTGAATAGACAATACGCTTAAATACTACTTTAAGTAGTTCATAAAATTAATACAAAGGCAATCGATAGCAGCCATGGATTATCCTGCCAAGGAGATGCTAGCCATGGGACCCAACCCCCCCCAAAAAAAAAAGGTTAAGGTTTATTGCCTGTAAAAATGGGTTATCTGCAAGAAAAGAGATGGTAAGGGTCTGCCCTGCTGTCACTGACCTAATGTAACCATGGGAAGAGGATTGTATCGAGATCGCACTTAACAAGTATACAGTTGGTCTCTGGAATATAAGAGAGTGTTACCAAAGCCACTAAAACAATAAAGCAATAATGTTCGGTCTCCTTGCGTCAAGCAAAAACTCCGCACCAACATCCGCTACACCCTATTGCTTGCGTTGCTTACTGTGCAGCAGTGGCAGCCAAATTATGTCTGTGTTTATTACCAACTTTATTTGACTATACTTCTCCTTGGACAAATAATCTCATGGCTGTCCAAGTTTATACCTTCTAGCGATTAGTAGATATATATGCCACAGTAATGCCTTCTTGCATCTCTTCTCAGGGGAAAAAAAAAGTAATTCAGGGATTAAAACACAATTCAGGACATCTGTGTGCATACCAAAGTAACCTACCATAATAACTAGCAATGTTTTAAATACATATATATTTAACCGCTTTGTGCTCATTAGTAGGATTGGAAGCCTGTCCTTGGGCAATCGGGCCAGCCCATGAAAAGAAACAGCCATAACTGATCAGATTCCAAGATCGAACATCTCCAGTCAAAGTAGACTGTTGTGCTTATTGTCCACCTGTGCCCCAGCTCTAAGGGAAACCATCTGTCGCGAAGGGAGGCGGGAGTGGGGTTATAGGGGTATGATGGGTAGGAGCTGGGAGGGGGGTGGTGGTGCATGGTAACTCAAAACTATTGTTTTTTGACAATTATAGTCTGGACACTTTTTTGATCAATTTGATTGTACATTCAAGCCCTCCAGCTGGATGGTGTGAGCCTTGGGCTCTGTGGGCTGGGATACAACTGCTTTGCAAATTGGTTTTTATTACGAAGGAATCTTGTGCTGGGGAAGAAAAAAGAAAAGGAGCTAGACACTGACATTTGAACTACTGACATTTAAATGCTAGTTGTTTTATTTATCGTTAGTATTGGGTTGGTCTCCATATTTTTCTGAAATACACAAAATCACAGTGTAACACTTTCTATTACTTGTAGGACACTGTTATTTATAGAATTAAGCTTACCTTTTACTTACCCTAATTTAAGTAGAAGTCTCTAGTCCAGCTCATAAACATTAAAGAGCCAAGTGTTTCTTGGTTAACTTTTTATATAGCAGTGTCTCGCAACTCGCCCAAGCTTGAGTCCACCAAGTTGGGATGATGTTGAATGGCTGAGTGAATGTTTAGGTGTAGGTTTTGGTGGAAATGGTAATACAATTGAACTAATCGGGAATATAAAATGTTAATTGGTTTTATTTATAATTTGTATCGGGTTAAGGTATACAAATGGCCTATATATTTTTTCTGAATAACACAATATCACATTATAACACTTTCTTTACTTGTAAGACAAGTTAAATGAACTAAGCTTAAATTTCCTTCCCAAATAAGTAGCATACAGTCAATGAGAACCAGTTTGGGTAAATGTAATGAAAGCTTATGCCTTGGCTCCTGTTTATGGGTATGTGTAATACAACTTAGGCATCTATAGGTCAAAACATAAATCTAAAAAAAAAAAAAAAGAGGGAGGTGGGAGGTGGGGTACTATCCTTTCTGGGATACAAATGGAAAACTCTGTGTTTCAATCCTATTGATAAATATTCAATTTTTCTGATCTTGAAAATAACAATGGGAAGATTAATGTTTTTAAAATATGAAGGTTTTTTACTCGTGGACTAAAAAGAGATTTGACGTATTTCCTATGGTTTTAGTTAACTGATATATTCCAAGTGACTACATCCATAACTGGTACCTGCTAGTCACTCAGAAATTATCATTTAAATGACGGAATTAATGTTACTCTGAGCTTAGGAACTTGACTGATTTCCAAGCTCTTATCATTTGCAGTACTAAGTACTAACAACTCCAACCCTCCTTACCATAGGACTTTGAAAAAACTCTCATCTCTGAGTAAGATGACCGGGTAAAAGCTATGGAAAGAAGAGTTTGTAATTAATATAAAGAAGTAAATTCCAGAGTCCAAGGGAGATGGGTATGTAGATTAAGTACTTGCTGTGCGAGCATGAAAACCTGAGTTTAGATCACCAGAACCCACATCAAATGCCAGGAGCCCTAACATGCGCTGGAGAGGAAAACACAGGCAGGTTCTGGGGGTGGGGTTGGGGCTCACACTCAGTCAGCTTGTCCAAAATGATGAGCTCCAGCTTCAATGAGAAACATTGTTTTGCAAAATAAAGCATAGAGTGATTAAAGAAAACATCTGATGTCAACCTCTGGCTTGAGCGTGCATTCATACATGTATGTGTGTACACACCCACATGAATGTGTACAGATATCATACACACGTATATTCTCATACAAAAAGAGTGAAAGAGAATGAGAAAAAGAAAGAGAGAGAAGAAGAAAGAAGAAGAAGAAGAAGAAGAAGAAGAAGAAGAAGAAGAAGAAGAAGAAGAAGAAGGAGGAGGAGGAGGAGGAGGAGGAAGAGGAAGAGGGGGAGGAGGAGGAGGAGGAGGAGGAGGAAGAGGAAGAGGGGGAGGAGGAGGAGAAGGAGAAGGAGAAGGAGAAGGAGAAAGAAGAAGAAGAAGGAGAAGAATTATTTGTTGTTTCTAAAGGTCAGAGAGAGCAAACTCAAATTATCTTAGCAAGCATAGGGGATTAGTTACTGAAGCTTTGCAAGCACCTTCTTGCTACTGTGAATTACCGAGGTATCTGTGGGAGACTTTCACAGGATATTTTCCAGAAAGGCTTGGAATATTATGGACCATTTAGCAGAATCCTGGGGTGATTGGGAACAAGCAGAACAAAGATTCTAAAGCAGCAAAGCAATGAGATAGGTTGAAGAGCTAAACGGGGAATAAGGGCCCCCAAAAGAGCTCACACAGAGAACTGAACTATAGACAAGGCTGATGAACTGTGATAAAAGAGAGGAAAATCAATGAAAGCTTCATCCACAGACTGAACCACCTGGGAAAATGGCAGGCCTAGAACCACTGTTACACAAAGGACTCATCCCTAAACCCTGAATATGAAGTCGACTGAGTTAGAAAAAGCCAGTGTGTTTGTTTTGCAGATAAAACCGAGAATTGCCACGGTCCTGGTTGGACCACTGGACCTTGAGCTGGGAGTCTGACTTAATTCCCTGTCCTACTGTTACAGGTATGATGATCATTGGGGTCTAGAGGATTGTGTCCTATAACAAAGAATTGGGAGGGGAAAACATAGACAATAGTAAAAATAGTTTATTAACAGAGCACTTCTGAGGGTGGAAGTAAGCCAGGAAATTGGGAGCTCAAAGGCCCCAAGCCAGAGAGAATCCTGGTCCTTTGTGGTCTTTCACACAGCACCCGCCTTCTTCCTCATTGGTGGATTATGGGATTTTTCTGTCAGCTCTGTCCCTTGCAAGTAGCCCTTGGCCAGAGTTTTCCATTCCCTTCCTGTCATTGTTTTCTCTCTCCCCCCTATTGCTTACCAGTCTATACACAGAGGCAGTAAGCAGGGAAGGACCTCTAGAATGCTTATTAGTCCTGTGCATTTAGAAAGAAATACTATTAGAAGACACTGGTAAGCTGCTGTGAATATTAAATGTAAAATGCTGTGAGCCCACATCTTGCTTACTTATATGTGCTCAGTAGCTAAGCAAGGTGCTTCTACCTTTTCTCCTTTAAAGACTTGAAGTTATGTTTTGTTACCTCCATGAAAGTCTTCAGATTTTCTCTCTGTCTCTCTCTCTGTCTCTCTCTGTATCTCTCAGTCTCTCTCTGTCTCTCTTTCTGTCTCTATATCTCTCCATCTCTCTCTCTCTCTCTCTCTCTCTCTCTCTCTTTGCTTGTGTATGTGTATGTGTTGGTATGCAAGTGTGCATGTAACACAATGCACATGTGAAGGACAAAAGACAACCTTGATTGCATGGCAGTCTGTTTCCTACTGAACCATTTCCAAGCACATGGATATTTTTTTTTCCTAGAGGAGATTTTTCTTCACCATCAGAGGAAATCAAATAATATTTGTAGAACCATGGAACTGGAACATGTCATTTAAACTAAGGTCAGGGGCTGGAAAGATGGCTCTGTAGTTAAGAGTGTATACTGTTCTTGAAGAAGACCCAAGTTCAGTTACAAGCACCCACATGAAGCAGGTCACAGCCACCTGTAATTCCAGTTACAGGGTATCCAGGTGATCCAATACTCTCTTCTGGACTCCATGGGCACCTGCACTCATGAACATAACCCCACACAGAAACACACACATATGCACGCAATGAAGATAAAAATAAAACTTGAACAACTGTAATGACATGCCTGGGCTTTCTACTGCACTTTGGTGATCCAAGCCATATAGTTTGGTCCTTTTGGAAGCTCATTTAACTTCTGCCCTGCCTCCCATGATTCCTGTCCTAGGTAGTTTTACAGCATACTTGATACAGCATAGAGTCACGTAAGAAGGGAATCTCAGCTGAGGGATTTCCTAGATCAGGTTGGCCTATGGGCATGTCTACAGGAGATTGTCTTGAGTGTTCATTAATGGAGGAGGGTCCTGGACATTTGTGGGCAGCACCATTCCCTGGGTAGGTGGTACTGAATTTATAATAAAGCTAGCTAAATAGAAGCCCATCATTAAGTGAGTTACTAAGCAGTATTCTCAAGGTTTCTGCCACACTTACTTGGCAGTAAGGGAGTTCAGGAGTTGAAGGTATTATGTGGAATAGCAGGCAGCCCTGACTTCAAGTCCTCGCCTTGAGTTCCTGCCTTCACTTCCTTCAATGATGCACCGTAACATAAAAGCTGAAGTAAACTCTTCTCTCCCCCTAAGTTGCTTTTGGTCAGTGTTGTTTTCCTACGGTCACAGAAATGTAACTAGAGCACTACCGTAAATTACAATGATGCATTCAGGAAGAGACTGGCATGGGAAGCTCTTCTCTAAACATGTCTGAGACAACCAGGGTCATGGAGCCATCCTAGATAGGACCTCAGCGGTTGGAATGCAATGAAAACAGGAAGCTCCCTAAGTGATTCTCTGCTCATCCAGAAAGTCTCTCATTGCACAAGAACAACTCACTTTTTGCCAGACTGCCTGGCTTGCAGGAACAAGAGTAGTGTGTTGACATTGCAAGAGAAAAGCAAAATCAGATCTGCTCTTCTGCCTCCAAGCTCCTTCGAACCAAAAAAAAATTTATTGCCCCATCCCATCACTCACAGACAAATCATTCCTAGGGGAATAGAAGATAGAGGATCCTTATGTCTTTGTAATTTATTTGGGGGGGGCATGTGTGTGTACATGGTGTATGCATATGTGTGTGCATGTGTGTGTGCCAGGTCAACCTCTGGCACTCTTCCTCAGGAGCACTCTCCCTTGCCATTTCTTTTTGGGGTCCCTCTCCCTGGCCTGGAGATCACTTTCAGTAGGCTCAGCTGGCTGGCCAGTGAGCCCTAGGGTTCACTCCATCTGTCTCCCTGGTGCTAGTATTACAGGTATGCACCACCACATCAGGTGTTTGTTTCCACACTAGCTTGGGGTGTTGAAGACAAACACTGTATTAACTGAGCTACCTCCTCAGCCTGCTATTATAATTTACAAATCAACTTTCCCTGTATTTAGATCACCCAGTTTCTATGTCTAAAAAAAATGAAGAAAATCTAGCATCTGTCTTCACTAGCATGATTATATATTTCAAAGACTGTTGTTCTCAAGAAATTCTTACCCAGGTCTCAGAAATAGTCTTAGCTTGGATACTTCTAGCCATGTAAATATTTATTTATTTTTATCCTTTCAAACTCCCTAATTTACTTTGTCAATTTGTGGTTTTGCTTTTTAAAGTGTCTGTGATGTATGCAATAAAACCAAGTACTCATGCAGTCACCCAACATTAGAAAAGTGATCAATATGATTATAATAATAACTTCAGGCCTCTTAAAATCAAAATCCCTTACAATCTCTCCTAGAGTGTTATGTCTGAATTGTTTATGCTTGTCTATTTTATTTTATTACAATTGCCTGATATCTGGGTAAGTCATTTGTCCTCACATGCTTTTTTCTTGTGCCTGTGTGTGTGTGTGTGTATGTGTGTGTGTGTGTGTGTGTTGCGTGTGAGTATGTGTGTATGTGTGGACCAAGGTCAGAGGTTAACACCAATGTTTTACTCACTGACCTTCAGCCTTATTTTCTGAGACGGGATCCCTCACTGAACCTAGAATTCAGCAATTTGGAAAGACTGGCTGGCCATCGACCCTAGGGATCCTCCTGCCTCTGCCTCCGCGTCTCTGGAATTACAAATACATGCCACACCTAGCTTTTCACATGGGTGTCAGGGATCTGAGCTCAGATCCTCGTGCTTGTGTGGCAATTGCTTTACCAGATGAGCTATCTCTCCAATCCCTTCATTTTTCTTCTGAAGTAGACAGTCATATGGAAAGAAATACACAGAGCCAGAAAACATCCAAAGACCTAGAAAACACCCTAAATTACGCAGGACATTAGAGGGAGTCATGGTGCTTAGAAGCAAGGTGAAGGAAAGCAACATGACCTGCATAAAAATATCCCTTCCTCATACTCAGGACTGCAGCAGGCAGAATCTTCAGTCCTTCAGGAAGGATTCAGCAGGGCGGTAGCACAGGATTTTTAGACTCAGTTTTGATACATGGTTCATGATAGATGATTAGTTCAGGCTTTAAAGCAATTTGGCTTTGGAAATCAGAATTATTTCTGAGATCCCACCAGAATTTCATCCTTAATTTCCTAAGAACGACTCATTTGCTGCAAGACTACTATTATACTAGAATTGAAGAATGCAGACTTCTGCATGAAGCCTTGTCAAAGCTGGTTTGTGAGTGCCTGGAATTTTTTGTTCTGCTTGTTAAGGCATTTCATCTCAAAATGCCGCATGCTGCATTTAAGTCTTGCCTGAAAGGGAATCGCAGGT
Organism: Rhizomys pruinosus; assembly: GCA_009823505.1. Lineage (NCBI taxonomy): Eukaryota > Metazoa > Chordata > Mammalia > Rodentia > Spalacidae > Rhizomys > Rhizomys pruinosus. Next base: position 186,116 of record VZQC01004861.1, read on the forward strand.
GTTAGGGTATGCTAGGGACCTATCTCAGTGGGCCCTGGGCACAACCAAGCACCTGAAGCAGGGAGGGGAAGGCCCCCGAGGAGCACCTGCTGAGGTCCACTGTGGGCTGCTGGGGGGGGGGGGGAGGGGAAAGCATGCAGTTTTCACAGTTGATCAAGGCACTTTACACATGGCACGTCAGAAGTTTAAATTGTATATGCACACCAAAGAGACAAAACACACACACACACACACACACACACACACACACACACACACACCAACAGAAAAAAATAGAAGAAAATGAATAAAGCTAGGGCTTGGGGATTGAAAAACCCAGCTACAGAGAAATTTCAGAGGTCGTAGGCCCCATGAAAGAACCTGCTACTATTGTTTTGCTAAATGGACAAATTGATCAACTGCCTTTTAGAGCCTAGAGAGATGGCTCCGTAGTTAGGAACATGTGCAACACTTGCAGAAGACCTGAATTTGTCTCCCAGAATCTACAATGGCAGCTCACAACCTCCTATAACTCCAGTTCTAGGGGCTCAGAAATCTTCTGTTCTCTGTGGGCACTCACACACATATGGTATACACACATATAACACACGAGGGATTTTTTTTATCTGCTTTCTAAATACATAGGGTTTTATTTATGTTTATAATTTTAGTGTTTTATGCATATGTATGAATTCCTTACATAATTTGAGTTTCATACATAATTAATTTTAGCTATTTTCATGTCTCTATTCCCCTCCTACCCCCCCCCACACCGGAACCTATCTTCTCACGAGTCTCCTATCTTCTTTTTGTGTGTGGCCTGCCGAGCTTAATTAGAATTTTTCTCCTAGCATGGGTGGGAAGTTATTTACTAGAGTGAGGCAACTTATCAATGTCCACACCAGGGGAGAAAATGGCATTCCATCCCCCCCAACAACCATTAATGGCCCTCAATACCTCAGAGAGAAGTGAAACCCTATCAGCCTCTCCCCCAGAGACCAGTGCTACCCTGAGCCTTTGTCAAAGAAGCTTCTTTTCGAAGTGGTCAGATTAACACACAGGCTCATAATTTGTCAAACACTGAGACTATGTGACTGTGTAATCCTTGGCTCTAAATAGGATATCTATCTACATCACTACTTCTAAAACTCAGAGAACAACATGAGGGAGGGGCAGAAAGAATGGAAAAGCTGGAAGATGGGGAAGAGTATGTGAAACAGTATCTTCTGGAAAGACAAGGTTGTGACACTCATGTACTCACAGAAGCTGTGGTTACCTGTACAAGACCTGCATAAATTTAAGCTAGTCAAAATTCTATCATGCATGGGGAAGCTCCCCTCCCTGAGGAGCTATTGAAAGCTGATAACTCGTGAAGGAGGGGATGCCATTTTCTTCAGCGGTGTAGTCACTGATAAGTTGTCATTGCTCTAGTAAATAAACCCAAAACATGCTTCAATAAGCATTCTGAGTAAACCTAATGGGTCTCTCTCTCTCTCTCTCTCTCTCTCTCTCTCTCTCTCTCTCTGTGTGTGTGTGTTATACACACACACATGCACCCCCCCATACACACACACACACACACACACAGAAGAAAAGACAAGTAAGAAGGGGACTGATTGATGGGAAGAAGAAGAAGAAGAAGAAGAAGAAGAAGAAGAAGAAGAAGAAGGAGAAGGAGAAGGAGAAGGAGGAGGAGGAGGAGGAGGAGGAGGAGGAGGAGGAGGAGGAGGAGGAGGAGGAGAAGGAGAAGGAGAAGGAGAAGGAGAAGGAGAAGGAGAAGGAGAAGGAGAAGGAGAAGGAGAAGGAGAAGGAGAAGGAGGAGGAGGAGAAGGAGAAGGAGAAGAAGGAGGAGAATTATTCAGTGGGAGAGAGAGGCACATGAGTGTGTGTAAGGTACATTTCCTATAACACACCTTAATCAAATTTTGATCCCCCTCTCCATGTTCCTTACCCCCCACATCAGATGTCAGTTATTCCATAATATATGTTAAGTTCTATCCGGAAAAGGATTTGTACCCAGATGTCCCTAGGTACAAATTCACCCACTGGAGTCTAGTCAGCCAATCTAGAGCAAACTTAGATCTAAAATCTTCCATAAATAGTTGCACTGGCAGAGGCAACTCAGTTCCAAGATAGAGGTACCAGCTCCCCAGCTCCACAAATCTTAGTGGGGTTTCAGGAGCTATCCCACACATACCATGTGGATATGTCATCAAGTGCAAGGAGCTCACACTTGCTAGTCACATGGGGTTAGTGTATATGGGAGCCTTTACTATATTCTCTTATCTATTTCTGTATTTTTTGTCAGAGATTCTTATTCAGTCTAATTATTCACCCCATAAGAGACTCCTACAAATCCACCCTAATTCATATTTGATTGATTAAACATAGCCTTTTCTAAACATATAGCATCCTTTAAAGGAGTCAAGGATGAGGCCTATTTTAGACCCATTTCTGCAGAGATATAGTTCAAATGTTTGCTTCCTTATTTGTGTGTGCCTGTGTACATGTCTGTGCATGAGCATGGGGGGGGGGTTAGACACAAGGCTAGTGGTAGATGTCAAATGTCTCCTGTATTGCACTTCACCTTATTTTTTGAGAAAAAAAATCTCTCACTGAACCTAAAGCTTAACAATCAAATTAGGCCACCTGGCCCCTAGCTCCAGGGCTCCTTCTGTCTCCTCCCAACACTGGGACTGCAGCTGCATGCTGTGCCCAGCGTTTTACACATATGCTAGGCATATGAACTCAGATCCTCAAACTTGTGTTAAAAGCACTTTATTGACTGAGCCATCTCCCCAGACCCCCAAAGTTTACTTTAAATAGCTGTTCTTTGGGCTTTCCATCTAGGCTAGTCTGGAAATGGTGATTTGGAGGTGGGGGCATATTCTCTTGGAAGATATCACTGAAAGATTATCCAGACTTCAGTTGGGTTGCAGTTAGCTGCGGTAGGAAGTGCAAAAGTGGCATCCAAATAAGAGATCTAATTTCAGTCAATATAGAAGGCGAAGTAGCCACGGGAGCTAGTAAAGGATCCCTGGACCATGGTCGCTACTGGTCAAATATGAGGACTCATTAATGGTTAAAAGAAGCTCTGACCCTGACAAGGTAGAAAATAGACAACTGAAACATGATTTTTTTGATCTTTTTGAGACAGGGCCTCCCTTTAGTCCCAGCTGGCCTGGAGCTCTCTATGTATACCAGGCTGGCTTTGAACTCACAGAGCTCTATCTGTCTTTGCCTCCCAAGTGCTGGGATTAACGGTGTGCATCAACACACCCCAATGAATCATGATTCTTTTTTTGTTTGTTTTGTTTTTTGAGGCAGGGTCTCCCTTTAGCCGCAACTGGCCTGGAGCTCTCTCTGTAGATCAGGCTGGCCTTGAACTCACAGAGATCCACCTGCCTCTGTCTCCTGAGTGCTGGGATTAAAGGTATGTGTCACCATGCCTGACTCTTAAACTGAGACTAGAGCTCAGTTGGTGTTTGCTTAGCATGGATGGAGTCCTGTGTACCCTTGGCAGCACCATGTAAATTGTGGTAGTGCACACCTGTGATCCACTGGAAGGTGAAGGCAGGAGGGTCAGGACTTCAATATTACCCTTGGTTATATTATCCAGGGAGTTCAAGGTCAGCCTGGCTGTGTGAGATCTTGTCTCAGAAAACGTTAGCAGGGGCCAGGGAGATGACCCAGCTTGGAAAAATGTTACCAATGCAAGTATGAGGACCTGAGTTCAGATCACCAGCACTCATGTAAAAGTCAGAGGTGGCAGTACACATCTGTAACCCCAGCACTGTCAGGGTAGAGACTCAGGAATCTCTGAGACTTGCTGGCCAGACAACCTATAGGAATTGATGAATTCCAGGTCCAGTGAGAGACCTTGTCTCAAATAATAAGGTAAAGAAGCAACTGAGAAGACACCCAATGTTTATCTCTCTCTGCCTTTCACACACATATACATGCACACCCACACATGCATGCACACATACACAAAACACGTACACATATACATGGATACCAAAACATCAGCAAAACAGCCACTGTTCTGTTTTGACTTCAGTGGTACTTTTAAATAAATTTATTAGGCTTAAAAACACTTCTTTGTATACTGACAAATATTGCATGTATAATTCATTATTCAATCTTTTACAACACTTACCAGACATATTTCTAGCATTTGTAGCTAAAGTTAGGAATTATTCTATTGAAATGGAAATCCAAAGACTCAAATTCTGGCCTAAACAAAAACTCAGTTAAGAAACTTGACATGGGGCTGGAGAAATTTCTCAGTGGTTAAGAGTGCTGGCTGCTCTTTCAGATGATCTGGGTTCAATTATGGATGGCAGCTAACAACTCCAGTTCCAGAGGAATCCAATGCCTTCTTTTGACTCCATGGGCATTGCAAGACATGAGAGCACTTACACACATGTAGGCAATACACTAATACACATAAAATAAAAATAATAAACAAATATTATAAAAAGAAACAATACCCCTGGACTGACTCCTTTCTTCATCTCGTTTCACTTGTAAACTGTAGTAGGTCAGCCCCTCTCAGCTTATCTTGCCTTACCTTAGGTGTTATTCAAAACATTAACCTTTGTGGATCCATGCCAGGCTTTGGATTCCAGGTCTCCGACGAAGGGGTATTTTACCTGCATCTAATTTGACCACAGATATCGAACTGTACTGAGGTTTCAGAGCCACTAGTACCAGGTACTATTACCTTGTACAAGGGCAGATTAACCATTTCTATTGATTTTACTTGACAGTATGACTAAGGTTAAGTGGTTAAGTAATTTGACCCAAAGGTGTACTTTATCTCAGACAGTTGATTCAGAAAGATCTGAAGTTGCTCAGTGTGCATGTGTGTGTATGTGTGTGTGTGTGTATGTGTGTATTATGTGTTTGTGTGTGGGGGGTGTGTGTGTGTGTGCCTGCTCATTTCTGCCAGAAGATGGCCTTGGGTGCATTCCTCAGATACCATATACCTTTTTGTTTGTCTCTCACTGGCCTGGATCCTTGGGAAGTATACTAGTCTAGCTGGCCAGTGAGCTTCCAGGAATATGCCTGTCTTGGCCCTCCATCTCATCTTTCCTGGAATTATAAGCACATGCCACCACACCAGTTTTTATGTGAGCTCTGGAGATCAAACTCATATCTTCAAATTTTCAAATCTAGTGATTTACCAACTGACCTATCTGCTGAAAGCTCAGAATTTGAGTCAAGAAGATCTGAGTTAAAATCCTATTTTACATGTGTTCCAGCTCTTCCTTTCTCATTCTCTGAGCTTCCATCATGTCACATGCATGTGGGTAGGCTGATAAAAATGCCTGTATTTCAAGCAGTGTAACCACAAGTACATCTATGAATGAAAGCTGATGCAGTCTTCTAGAAAGTGCAGAGTTGGGAATAGGAAGAGGATGGCTCCTGAAACCTCGCTTGTCTGCCCAGGAGCACATGTGGTAGTTTCTGCAAAGCAAGGCGGGCAGAAACTAATTAGATTGTCTACCACCCATCCTTTTTAATGATGATAGCTAGGAACATATGGATTTCATACAGAAAAGTGTTCAGTTCAATGAAAAGGGTCAGTGACTAATATCTCATGTTATTAATTTGAATTATATGAAATTGCTAATATCCAACTCCTTTTGATTGTCAAAAATGTTGGTTCCATATGGTTCCAATATAATATAACTTAATACTGAAATCCCGTTATGATGCAATTGGCCCATTTTCACCCCAAAATTATTCAGGTCCTTTTCATCAAAGCAAAAGTAAGGGAGATATTATTGAAAATATAATGATTTTATTTTCTTTTAATAAAAATTCAAAAGGCTTCACCTGGTTATGCTGTGACCATCTCCTTGAGTGATGATTCAATAAGAAGTAAGGCAGCAGGTGGGAGTTTTGATAAAAAAATACCCAGGAGGAAATAAGATTGGATGGCTTATGCCATGTTCTGACTATTACCATAACAAGCTATCTTTCCTGCAGAGCAGAGCCTGTCTCACTGACTTTAGTGGTGACCAGAAATGCTCCTAATCAGGTGTTAATGTGGTTCATCAACTCCACTGGGTATTTACACAGTCAAACAACCTCTGCCATTGCTAATGGATGGCTTGGTATGTCCTCCGCTCAGAGCTGTCTTACAAACAAGAACTAATCATAGAGTATAAAAATAACGAATGATCTTCAATCTACCATTAATACTATATTACTAACCAGATGAGGTATCAATCTACTTTAATTTGCAAATTTCATATTCACATTTTATCTAATGAGCAAAATGATAAATACATCAATTGGACTCTCATATATTTCTGTCCTTGTGTTTTTAAAACTAACAGGAATGTACGTCTTCACAGAATCAACTCTCTGTTCGGTTCTCTTTGGGGATCTGCTTTGTTAAGTAGAAGAATGTAAAGGCAAGCTTTCCCCAGCACCAACTATTCACATGTAACATTTCACCCACGCATACTGGAGTTTTGACTGGCTCAATTTTGTGCAGGTAACCATCGCGTCAATGAGTTGATGTGTGCAATAGGAATGCCGGGTCCAGGAGACAGCATTTCACACTTCTCCTCCCCATCACCTGGCTCTTATAGTCTTTCTGTCCCCTGTTCTACAAAGTTCCTTGAGCTTGGGATGGTATATACTAAGCATCTGGACCAGTTATAAGTCTGTGAATCAACCCACTGACCATTGCGAAAAGAAGCTTCGCTGGAGAGATGGCCTAGCAGTTAAGAGCGCCGACTGCTCTTGCAGAGGACCCGGGTTCAATCCCCAGCACCCACATGGTGGCTGAGAACCGTCTGTAACTCCAATTCCAGGAGAACTCCAGTTACAGGGGAATCTGATGCCCACTTCTGACCTCTGCAGCATTGCACGACACGAGTGCACAAACCTATATGGAGACAGTGCACTCATATAAATAAATAAATAAATAAATAAATAAATAAATAAATAAATAAATAAAATAATTTAAAAAAGCTTTACTTCTTTCTGAGGACAGCACATATCTACAGATATAAACATAAACATACATAGTAAAATGCAGTTTGACAGCAAGACCATTTTGCTAAATGTAGCAAAGGGGCTCCTGAAACTCCACCCCCTTTGAAGGAGCAGTTGGTGTTTTCTGAGGGAGAGGGAGTCACTCTTCTTTGGTCAAGTGACCACTGGTATGCTGCTCAGGCCAGAATGGATGACCACACACCCATGATATATGTGGGCACCAGTAATTGGAATCAGGGAATATTAATAAAAAATTAAAAAGAGAACATGAAGATGAGGGGAGAAGCGTGGGCACTAGGGGAACTGGCGGAAGATAGAAGTGGGTGGCTATGTTCAATACACATTATATAGATGTATGAAAGCTTTCAAAAATAAAAAGGTATTTTAAAAAATCTCACCCAAGGCCAGTGAGATAAGCACCATGAAGCCAAAGGCCTGAGCTCCATCTCCAGAACCCACATGGTGGAAGCAGAGAACCAACTCCCCCAAATTTTCCTCTGATCTCTATATGTGCCACAAGGGATATGAGAAGCAGGGGTAGAGAGATGACTCAGCAGTTAAGAGTACTTGCCGCTCTTCCAGAGGACTCGAATTCAGTTCCCAGCATTAATGTTAAGCTATTCATAATGGACTATAACTCCAGCTCCAGGGGATCTGATGCCCTCTTCTGACCACTAAGTACACACACACACACACACACACACACACACAAACCCCTTTATTTATTTTTTGAGCATCTGTACATCTCACACAATGGTCCCCAACCAAGCCCAGTACCCTCCAAGTCTCAACACCCCCATCAGAACTCATACATTATACCATCCAAACTAAGTCCTATCCAATCAAGCTCCCAAACCCAGATGTCCTTCTGTACAAATAGATCCACTAGAGTCCAGTCAGCACATCTAGGAATCCTAGGCAACTCATAATCTTCCTCATCCAACAGTACTCAGTCTCCTATAGTTTCCAGTCCAGGGTCAGTCTCCCACCCATTTATATTGCTCTGCTTGGAGAACTTTTCCCAGTTGGCATGGGTCCCTTGCCTACATTGCTGCAGGTTTACATGTGAAAGCTTACAGTCGATTGTAAGTCACTGACTCTCTACACTCATGCACCAGCCCTGGCTCTGACAATCTTTCTGCCCCCTCTTCCACAACGATCTCTGAACCATAGGTAGGTGAATTTTAATATAGGGGCCCCATCCAGAGGGGAGCTCCCATTATTTGGAAGTTAACTAGTTGTGACCCTCAGTTTGCATCATACTCTGTTGTGTACAGAAGCATTAGTGGTGAGAATTGAGGGGTGCGATCACTTTCTCTCTGCCCCTCATTCTGTGTGTACAGGTTCAATTATAAGTGTGTCTCCTAGTAATGGGGATTTTTCAGTTGTATATGCTCTGTGTCTGACAAACTGTCGGATACTGCAGTGGGCTCTATCTTTTGCACAGAGTAGCTTTTTTGACGAATGGCATATGATATGCTTGTCTGAAAATACAAGATTCCATAGTTAGTGTATGGTGAGAAATTTCATTTGTCTGGAGATATGACCCGAATCTGCTTTTCTCCAGGCTCTATGTCTTCTCCAGCCCTGTGCATTTGGCTGAGATTATAGTGGCTCCCACGGGTTCATTTTTATTGAGAAGGTTCCAATTCCAATTAGATAGCTGTTGACCTTCCCCCAGACAACAGTGCCTCCACTGCACCAATAGAAGTAATTTGCTGGGTAGTTCATCATGGTTGTTAGAATTTGGCACTGAACTTTACCATTGATTGACACTCTCTCGTAGCAGTGTGCACATTGTCTAGCATTATGAGCACTTAACTTCAGATAGAAAAGTTGCAAGTCAGTTCCTGTTCCATTAATCTAAGTTCCATCCCTGAAGCATTTCCCACTCTAATGAGTGGGAAATGGAACTTAGATTTCTGGTAGATAATAAAGAGCTTTGGAAACAGCCTGCTTTGTTTTGGGAATCACTTGGATTGCTCAAACCAACCCTTCAAAGAGAGGTATCCTCTGTCTTTCACTGTGTTCCCTGCCACACAGCTACCAGATTGCACAACCCATGCATTAATGTTCAGAAATTTCTTATGGGGTCTCAGGGGCATCACAGTACATGCTGGGTTCTCCAACCTCTCAAGCTCCAATCACCTCTATTCTTTCTTCTCCTCTTACCACCCCAGTCCTCCCTTCCTAGCCCCAGCACTCCTGTCATTCCAGTTACTGGTTGTTGCCAATGCCTGAGCAGTGGATGTCCCATTAAGAAAGCCCTTTCCTATGCTACATCTTGGAAGGTATTGCCTGTGTGTTCTTCTAGCAGTTTCAGAATTTCAGATTTTATATTGAGGTCTTTGATCCACTTGGAGTTGACTTTTTTTTTTTTAATTAATTTTTATTGATGCTTTGTGCATTTCATACATTTTTTCCAATTCAGTTCAGGCTTATTTCCCTTTCCCTCCCCCCCACCCCCACCCCATCTCAGATCATGCATTCTGCCATAACTGTCCTGCATCTTTCTCTCAGTTTTTTTTTTTTAATAGATATAGATGATAGACGACCACCGAGGACTCCCCATGAAAGATATGCGTAACCGAATCTCCCTTTTCGAGATTCATGCCCGCTCCGCTATCCGCCTCTTGCCTGTCTAGCCCTGCGCTCAATGTCGTACCTCCCCGGTCCTCTTCGGGGGTAACCCGTTTGGCAGGCACACGGGTTCACATCGAGTCGGTAAGCTTGGTTTGCGGGGGGGACCGCCTCTTCCAATGACTCTGGCCCCCGCCCAGACCCCGTCCTAGATCTGAAAGGAGCTGTTTACTGTGCCCTCCTGTTAGGAGCAACCGCGTTACTATTTGTAATGGGCGAGTCTCCCCTGCGACCCCGGTTC
>VZQC01004861.1:203256-399706 GCA_009823505.1 Rhizomys pruinosus
CCGCCCACAAGTCCAGCCGGGACCAGAGCAGAGGGAAACGCGACCCTGCTCACCCGAGCGCGGTCCCTCTGGGCCGGGGACCCCGTAGACGGGTTCACAGCGAGACCCTCTCCCAGCTGCCCCCCGCCAGACCCCGCCTAGAGCTGTAGAGCTGTGTGCCTGGCCTGGCGCGTTATGGCGTCTCCCCTGCGACCCCGGTTCCCGCCCACAAGTCCAGCCGGGACCTGGAGTTGACTTTTGTACAGGGGGAAAGATAAGTGTTGGTTAAACATATTGTCTGTTGGTCCTTTAGTCATGTGTGGCCACAATCCACACGATGTTCTTCCCTCCTAGAACCAGGCTGGCTGCTTTACAAGGCTATAAGCCTCAGAATTGCTTCCTGCCAGTAGGCTAACAGTTTCTAGGCTGAGCTTCTGGCAAGGAGTGGGTTAGGGGACTGTGAGAAGTTGCCTGAGGAGGAATAAAAGAAACAGACTCAGAAAAACGGTCCGGGAGACAGACTCAGTTGTATTCATGCCAGCAATGTGTTTATATACTAAAAGCTACAGTGCTCTGGGCAAGGAAGTGGGAGGCAAGAGGAAAGGAAGGGTGAGCCACCTTGCCTCCTACCAGGGGGATGCAGAGCTCCTGTTTGTGCAACAGGTAAACTAGGGTTGTGACATTTTTCTCTATACCTTAAGGGAAAGGGCCATCTGGTTCTGGAATTTTGCAGAGATAAGCGAGGCAGGAAAAACTGCAATATCCCAACCTCATGGAGCTACAGATAACTCACATAGACAACTTGAATACCCATGGAGATATCAGATAACTCTCGGAAGTTCCGGGACAGGACTTACAGTCTGCCTCGAGCCAGGAAAAGTTTCATTCAAAGGGTCCAACTTCATTCTTCTACAGGTGGAGATCCAGTTCTGTCAGCACCATTTATTGAAGATACTGTTTTTATCCCATTGTGTATTCTTGGCAACTTTGTCAAATACCAAGTGGCTGAAATTGTATGTACCCATGTTTGGGTCTTTTAATCTGTTCCATTGATCTATGTGCCTATTTTTTTTATAACTACAGTTCTGTAATATAGCCTGAGATCTGGTATGGTGATGTCTCCTGCATTTTTTTTTGCTCAAAATTTTTTGGCTATCCTGGGTCTTTTGTGGTTCCATATGAATTTTTGGATGACTTTCTAGCTCTGTAAGAATATTGTTGGTATTTTGATTGACATTGCATTGAATCTATAGATTGCTTTTGGTAAATGGTAATTTTCACTGTATTGATTCTACCAATCCAGGAGCCTGGTAGATTTTTCCATCTTCTAGAGTCTCCCTATCTCTTTCTTTAAAGTTTTAAATTTTTCATTGTAAAGATCTTTAGTGGTCTTGGTTAGGTTTATTCCTAAGTCTTTTTTAAGTTAATGTGAATGGAGGGTTTCCTTGTATGCTTTTTCTGATTGTTTCTTGTTGGTATATAGAAACCCTACTATGGATTTTTGTAAATCGATTTTGTGACCTGCCACATTACTGAAAGTATTACTCATTTGCAGTAGTTTTCTGGTGGAATTTTCTCGATTTTTATATATAACATAATATCATATACAAATAAGGATAATTTGACTTCTTTTTCAATTAGTTATCCTTTAATTTCCTTCTCTTGTATTATTGCTCTTGCAACGGTCTCAAGCACTATATTGAAAAGGAGTGGAGATAGAGGGCAACCCTGTCTGATTCTGATTTTAATGGGAATGCTTTCAGTTTTCTTCATTTAGAATGATGTTGACTGTAGGTTTGTTATGTACAGCTTTAGTAATATTGAGGTATGTTCCCAGACCTATTTCTTCTAGTACTTTTAACATGAATGTGTGTTGGATTTTGTCAAAGGCCTTTTCTGCATTTATTGATATGATCATCTGATTTTTGTCTTCCAGCCCATTTATATGTTTTATGACATTTATTGACTTATGTATGTTGAACCATCCCTGCACCTCTGTAATAAAGCCTACCTGATCATGGTGGATGATCTTTTTGATGTGCTTCTGTATATGGTTTGTATTTTGTTGAGTATCTTTGCATCTATGTTCATTAAGGATATGGGCCTATAGTTTTCTTTTTTTTGTATCTTTAACTGGTTTTGGTATTAGAGTGATTCTGGCTTCATAGCACAAATTTGGAAGTTCTCCATCTGTTTATATCTTTTTGAATAGTTTGATCAGTATTGGGTGTAGATCTTCTCTGAATGTCTGGTAGAGTTCTGCTGTAAAGTTGTCTGGGCCTGGGTATATTACTGTGTTAATTTCCTCCTTTGTTATGGGTAGGTTTAAGCTGCTAATTTCTTCTTGGTTTAACTTTGGTGGTGTCTATGTCTCTATAAATTCATCCATTTCATTTAGGTTTTCAAATTTGATAGAGTATAGATTTTTGATGTATTCCTTTACAATGTTTTAGATTTTGGAGGTGTCTTTTGTGATGTTTGTCATTCCACCTCTGATTTTGTTGATTTGGATTTGCTCTTTCTTTCTTTTGGTTAGCTGTGCCAAGGGTCTATCTTGATTAGCCTTTCATTTCTTTTTTTTTAAATTTATTTTTATTGATGCTTTGTGTATTTCATACATCATTTTCCAATTTAGTTCAGGCATATATCCCCTTCCCTTCCCCCCACCCCACCCCTACCCATCGCAGATCGTGCATTCTGCCGTAAGTTTTCTGCATCTTTCTCTGCTTTTTTGTTTTGTTTTGTTTTCAGTTTTTTTAACAATAGGTTGATAATTTGTGAGTACAAGCATCCTTCTGTAAAACCAATTTGCAAGCAGTTGTGCCCAAACCCACCCAGCTCAGGGTCCCACCCTCCAGCAGGGGGGGCTTGTATGTTCAATCAAGTTGATCAAATGAGTGGTCAGTCTATATTGTTGTAGTTTCACCATTACCCCAACGAAGCCCTTACATTCTACCACGCCCCCCTTCCGCAGATTGTTCCTAGGCTTAGAAAAGGGGTACGGTGGATGAGAAGCAAAATCACCTACTTTCTCTGGAGCTGATATCTTGTCTCTAGTCGTTCTGGCTGTTTTCTTTCCTGGGCTGCCGCTGTTGTCCAGGTTAACCTTTCGATCCACTAAGAAGCACATGCAAATAGATATTTAGGTATTTAGCCTTTCAAAGAACCAGCTCTTAGATTCATTGATTTTTTTGTATTGTTTTCTTTGTTTCTATTTCATTAATTTCTCTGATTTTTGTTATTTCGTCTCATCTACTAGGTTTGTGGTCCTTTGTTCTTACCTTTCCAGTCTTGAGTTGTGCTATTCTTTTTTACATGTGTTCTTTCTGATTTTTTTTTTTTTTTTGGTATGTGATCCTCCTTTTTTTTAGCCAAGAAAAAATTTTTTTAAATTAAATTTTTATTGATGTTTTTCATTTCATACATTTTTTCCAATTCATGTCAGGCTATTTCCCCTTTCCCTCCCCCCCCCACCCCATCCCAGATCATGCATTCGCCATAACTATACCTGCATCTTTCTCGAGTTTTTTTTCATTTTTAGCTATAAGTGATAATCCATGAGTACAAGCATCCTTCATGCAAAACCTATCTGCAGGCTGTTGTGCCCAAACACCTACAGCCCCACCATCCAGTGGGGGGTGACAGGTTGTTTGTTCAATCAAGTTGATCAAATGAGTGTCCAGACTACATTGCTGTAGTTTCACCATTCACCCCAATCGCAGCCCTTACATTCTACCACGCCCCCTCTTCCGCAGGTTGTTCCCTAGGCTTAGAAAAGGGGCACAGGTGGATGAGAGGTAAAACAGTCCACTCTCTCTGGAGCTGTTGACTTGGACTCTGGTCAATTCTGGCTGTTTCCTTTCATGGGCTGACAGTCTGTCCAGGAATAACCTTTCGATCCTGGCCTGGGGCGTTATGGCGTCTCCTCTTTCTGATTTTTAATATAGGCATTAAGAGCTATTAATTTCCCTCTTAGGGCTGCTTTTAAGGTGTCCCAGAGATTTTGTTGCACTGTATTCTTGTTTTTGTTTTGGTCCAGGAATACTTTTTTTTTAATTTCTTCTTTAACAAATTGATCATTCAGGAGTGTGTTGCTTAATCTCCATGAGTTCCTGTGGTTTCTGGAGCTTCTTTGCTGTTAATTATAAGCTTTATGTCTCTGTGGTCTGATAGAACGCATAGAATTATTTCAATTTTTTAAATTTGTTGAGTTTTGTTTTGTGGCCTAGAGGTGATAAATTTTAGAAAAGCTTGCATGTGCTGCTGAATAGAAAGTGAATTATTTGCTGCATAGGTGTAATAGTTTGTAGATGTCTGTTGGGTCCATTTCTTATAAGGAGTTATTTAATTCAGATGCCTCTCTATTTATTCTTTGTCCAGTTGAAGAGAACGAAGTGTTGAATTTAACTACTATTATTTTATTGGAGTTAATCTGTCATGATGTTGTCTTTCTTTACTGCTGAATCAAACTCAATTGTGTGGATGTATCACATTTTCTTTACCCACTCATCACTTGAAGAGTTTACCCTGTCTTGTGCTGGTGACTGTGTAGCTTCTTATGTACTTGGAATTGGTGACAGAGATAGTAATAACATCATGGTGAAGAAAACTGGCCAGCTCTTCCACATAAACTTTCAAAATTTTAAATCTAAATTTGGCCTTAAAAGGGAGTGAGTTTTATTCAGCAGTAAAGAAAGAGAACAACATGAAATTTGCAGGTAAATGGATGGAGCTAGAAGCCTTTATGCTAAGTGAAGTAACACAGTCCCAGAAATACAAACAACATATAGTGTCCCTCAATTATGGATCCTAGCACCAAATCATTATATGTAAGTCAATATGGGTAATTTTTTTCACTCAGACATCCAAGGACTGGACAACATGAAAAGTTCTGGTGGAAACTATGAAGATGGGTAATATTTTTAGTAAATATAATACCACATTCCCTGATGCTATATATAGATATAGCTTGAAGTCTATGTCTCTATTTTCCCAAGTTCTAAGATTCATGAGAATGAATCAATCTCTTCTTTAAAAGTACATTAAAACATACATCAACTTGCTACGTAACTTGGAACTATAACATTATATTTCTTTATTTCTTTTTGCCTGCGTGCAATGTTACTAATAAAATGTGAATCCAAAATTGTTTTGAAAATAGCCTATAGCTTATTTTCAGACTCTAGCATTTTAGTATATATGTGTAATGTATATATGTGTATTTTGAAGTAATATAAAGTTAAAAGGAACAACAACAAAAGACTTGTTCAAAGAGCTGATCAAAACAGTAAACTTCTACATGTAAAAAGTTAAAAAAGACTAAGAAAAAGATGCAAGACAGGACTTAACATGCATGGCAGAATTCATGTGTTCCATTGAAGGGGGACATGGATAGGGAAACGGGTCCAAATTTGTTTGAGAAAGGTTGTATGAAATGCACAAAAGCTCAATGATTTTTTAAAGGAACGTTGTGTATTGGATACTGTCAATTAATCTCTTTAAGTTTGTGTATCTATGTTGAGTTTCCTTTCTCAAATCCCCCTTTGTTTTCTTTCTGTAACCTCTTGAGTATGCTCTTCCATGTCTTTGGTCCTTTGTATTGTGTTGAGTACTCTCTGTAGGGCTGGTTTGGTAGACATGAATTATTTCATGCCTATTCATGGTATGAAAAATGTTCTGTTCTCCTTCAACCTTAATAGATAGTTTTGCTGGATAGAATATTTGGGGTTGGCATCCAAGGTCGTTTAGAGCTGGGAATGCTTTGCTCCAGGCTCTACTGACTTTCATAGTTTGCATTGAGAAGTCAGCTGCGATTCTGATAGGTTTTCCTTTACATGTAACTTGATGTTTTTCTCTAGTAGCCTTTGGTACCCTCTCTTTGTTCTGTTTTTACTATATTTTTTGGTGATTTGATTTTCTGTTCTGGTCTTGTCTAGTTGGTGTTCTATGTGTTTCTTGAATCTCTATAGGCAATTCCTTAATTTGGGGAAGTTTTCTTCTATAATCATGTTGAAGATCTGTTCAACAATATTGCCCTGAGATTCTTCTCCTTCCTGTATGCCTATAAATCTTAGATTTGGTCTTCACATGTCCCACGTTTCCTGCAAATTCCATTTTTGTGTTTGTTTGTTTGTTTCAATTTTACATAGTCTTTGCTTAAGAACTCCAGATCTTCAACTTTGTCATCCAGTCGCTATTCTGCTTTGTGTTTCATTCATTCTTCTTGTGAGGCTTTCTGCTGTTGTTTCCAATTGCTTTATTGGGTTCTTAGCATTCATGCAGATTTCTGTTTGGGTTTTCCTCACTATTTCTATCTCTTTTGCGAATTCACTTTTCAAGTTATGAACTGTTTTTGCTATTTCATTAAGTTGCATATTTGTATATTCCTGAGCTTGTATCATGAGTTCTTTGAGTTGTTTATGTTTTCTTTAAGTTCTTTGATCATGTTTATAATTGTTCTTTTAAATTCTGAGTCCAACTGTTTCTCAGAATGTGTTCATTGTAGTATCTCTCTCTCTCTCTCTCTCTCTCTCTCTCTCTCTCTCTCTCTCTCTGGGTACTGAGCCACATGTGCTGGGGTGCTTAGTGACTCAGGGTAAGGAACAAAGGAACATAGTCTAGCTGAGAATAGGGTGGGGGTGTGGGAGAAGAACTGAATGGGGTGTCTGGTGGGAGGGTGCGCACACACACACACACACACACACACACACACCTTTAAAGTAAAATACTATAATTACCAAAACAGAAAAAATTACCTCTCAATATTCTTTTGAAATTCAATATTGCAAGGAATACAGATTTAAATAAAGGAGGCCATGATTACTGTTGATCTACACTCATTCAGCAACTCTAGCAATTCTAGTATACTATCTGTCAGATGACAAAAAGAAACCACAGAAGAAAGGTATTATTTTAAAAATAGATGTGCTGAAAGTATTTTACTTCATATCTGTCTTGTTTTCATTGTTGTATTGTGCAGTTGAAAGATGTTTGAGAGACACAAATGCATATCTTAAACCTCCCTTTCTCAATGCTAACTTGACCTCTGGATCAGCCCTCAGCAACTTCAACAAGACTATATCTGTGTCTCTCTGTGTTCAATGTGAATTAGGGAAGTGTATGGAACTGAGACTAAAAATACAGGGCTATTCAGCCCAGAGAGGACTAGGTATGAGGCTCAGTTCATACAATGCTTGCCTAGCATGCAAGGAACCCTGGGTTTGACTGAACGCATTATGAAAACTGAGCACAGTGGTGCACACCTAGGTGCACACCTATATTCCCAGCACCCCTAAGCTGGAGGCATAAGAATCAGAAGTTCAAGGTCATCCTCAGCTGCATGGTGAGTTGGAGACTAGTCTAGGATACAGGATATCCTGACTCAAAAAGAAAAACAAAATAATAAAATAGAATAAAATATAACTGGATTTGGAGTCTTTAAAGCTAAAGTGCTAAAATCTCCTTGATTTGACTCAGTTCAATATACAATAAGCATCACAGTGTAAGGAAACAAACAAAAAGAAAATTCCTCAGTTCCCGCTCTGTCTCAACTTCTGACACAGACCAGGAAATGAGAAAAAGTTCACACACACACACACACACACACACACACTCACACACACACACTTGTGCATTCATACCCATGCATACTTGAGCATGCACACTTGGTCATGCACACGCAGAGAGACACACACTGATGCATGCATTCACATTTATGTATGTGCATGCAAGCACGCACATGCACACAGACACATAAACACACACACACACACACACACACACACACACACACAGAGCACCAGAGAAGCACCTACAGCCAGGCTGCAATGAGTGACACTATGAAGACAATGAAGAGTGGTCTTGCTACATTCAGGGCCCTGAAAGTAACTGTGCAGGGGCTGAACTCCTGAGGACATGGAGCTCAAGGTTACTATGATGGTCTTAGATCTGAGTCCCAGAGCATGCACTCAGCTTTTCAAATCCTTGTGCTCTAGAGCAAAGACCTGTTTCAAGGATGCATGGTTAGAAACAGAAGCAGAAGGCCAGCCAGGTAGATTAGGAAGTAAATGTGGCAGAGAGAAGAGAGAATGGATTCAACAGATGTGTACTCTCACCTCCACATAGTTGCCCACACATAAACACGCATATCACGTACACAAACATGCACAATAATTAGAATTTTAAAGAAGAAAAGAAACGGAGACTGTTTACAAAGAAAGGGAAAACACACCCAAAAATGGGAGTGGGCTGCTGGGCTGAGGGAAAATGTACTCGGAAGCGCTGGGACACAACCTCAAACCCTCTGTAAGTGTATTTACACAGCACCAGCCTCTAGCAGGCTTTGTTTGGGCATGCTCTGTTGTGTGTAACCAAGAGAGGAAATGTTTCCAATATTTTTGTGTCTACTGGCTTCTATTTATTTATTTCAATTTTATGAGTATGAGTGTTTAGCCTGAATGTACATAAATGTACCATCTGCATGCAATGTTCACAAAGGCAGAAGGTGGCATTGGACCCCTTGGAACTGGAGTTAAGGAGGGTTGTTAGCTACCACGTGGGTGCTGGTAACTAAACCTGGGCTTTGGCAAGAGCAGCCAGTGAGTGCTCTTAAGTACTGAGCCATCTCATCCCTCCACTCCTGTACTGACTTAAATACACTAATCTTGTAGCTATTTCCCGTTCCCTACTGCATTAGCATGTATGGGGCAATGCAGTTCAGGAAACTAGAGCAGAGGTCAGGAACTGGGACAACAGAATGAAGTGAGTGATAGGAACTGAAAACGGCACATGCCACTCAGAAGGCTGAGAGGGACCACCTGACCCTTCAGAGTTTTCTCATCCTTGAGATGAAGCAATTCCAAAAGAAGGTGCAATATGCATGTAAGCTACTAAACTGTCATCTAGCGTTTGAGCTCACTGTGAAACTGGCTCTGAAAGTGAAGCTGTCCCCTGCCCCCATTTCAGAGCCAAGCATGTTTGTCCCAAAGTGTTCCCTATCTGGGGAAGGGCTGGCCTCCTAGCTGCAACAGGACGAAGGAAAAAAGAACAGCAAAACAGCCCCGGAATTAAAAAAAAATCATGTGCTTAAAAACAAAGGGGGGGAAGGGGTAGAAGTTAAACTATTCCCAACAGATGTTACTGCTGTTTATCTCATGGCAGTAAAGTGCCTGCAGTGGGAAAGAGAAGCCAGAGGAAGCTCAGCCAGGGAGAGAAAGCTCAGTCAGGAACTGAAGCTGACTGCCTCTACTTCCCTGGTTAGTTTCTGCTGGATGTTACAATGTCACCTTTCTGCTGTCATTTGTTCTTTTATGTATAAGCTCCCCTGGAAGGTACACTACTCTGCCTTGGACTCTCCCTATGAGGAACTTGAGCTAGCTACCTTGCTTCTGTTCCATGTTTTACAAAACTAATTTGATGATGTTTTTCTATCCTATCTATCTATCTATCTATCTATCTATCTATCTTGTAGCTATTTATCTATCTATCATCTGTCTATATATCTATTCTTTTCTTGATATGTGTATACCAAGCACACACATAAAAAACAGTGAACTGCTAAACAACATATAATTTAAATTGAGCCATTCAAGAGACTTCACAAGTCAGGAATTAGAGATGGCTGAGAAACATCTTAAGAAGTGTTCAACATTGCTAATGATTAAGGAAATGCAAATTAAAACCACTTTAAGATATCATCTTACAGGGATGGAGAGATGGCCTAGCAGTTAAGAGCGCCGACTGCTCTTGCAGAGGACCCAGGTTCGATTCCCCAGCACCCACATGGTGGCTGAAAACCGTCTTTAACTCCAGTTCCAGGGGAATCCAATGCCCTCTTCTGACCTCCACGGCATTGAACAACACAACCCGGGTGCACAAACCTGCATGCAGACAGTACATTCATACACATATGGAAATAAATTTTTAAAAATTAAAGAAAAAGATATCGTCTTACTCCAATAAGACTTGCTAGGATCAAGTAAACAAATGATACCAAGTGCTGGAGAGGTTGTGGGGAAAGGGGAACACTCATCCACTGCTGGTGGGAATGTAAACTCGTACAGCCACTATAGAAAGCAGTGTGGAGAACCCTTGGAAGACTTGGAATGAACTTGCCACCTGACTCAGCCACACCACTCCTGGGCATGTACCCACAAGACTCATCTTACCACAGAGATACATGCACAGCTATGTTTATTGCAGCTCTCTTCACAACAGCAAGGAACTGGAACCAACCCTCAACTGATGAGTGGATAGAGAAAATGTGGTAAATCTACACCACGGAGTTCTATGCAGCAATAAAGAAAGATGACATCATGAGCTTTTCAGGTAAATGGCTGGAGTTAGAAGATATCATTCTGAGTGAAGGAACACAGTCCCAGAAAAACAAATGATGAATGATATCCCTCATCTGTGGATGCTAGCACCAATTACCTAATTGTATGGCAAACTGAGCAATGTCAATGTGGTCTGAAAACAGCTGTGCTTATATTGTGAATCCCTTTAAAAAATAAATTGAGCCATTCAGACTTTCTTAGTCCATAAATTGTTCTTTGCCTACTCTGTTTTTTTCCACATTTTCCTCTGTGATTGACTGAGAATGGCTCAGCCAGTTGGGACCAATGCTTAAGGCTTGAGGACACATCTACTGCAGAACTGGATTCACTGCTCAACAACTCACCTGTAAGTTAATAATGGGAACACCATTACTAGATAGTAACTGTTACTTTGATGCTAATGTCCCTGAAGCGTTATTAAATGTTATATGCAAAGGTCATCTACAAGTACAAGACTTAAGAATCTGCCACAGGGTGGTGGAAAAATGGCTCAGAAATTAAGAGCACTTGCTGCTTTTTCAGAGGACCTGAATTCAGGTCCTTGTGTCCACATGGCAGCTCTGTAACTCTAGTTTTAGGAGATAAACATACACACACACACACACACACACACACACACACAGAGGCAATCACACATACACATAAAATAAAAACTCAAATAAAAGAAGAATCTTCCACAAGAGTTGCAAGATAATATCAGAGCCCTTTACTAAACAATGGTCAATCTAGCCACTACCCTTTAAAACAGAGCAACAGGAGCAGGAAGATGACTCTGTCAGTAAAGTGCTTACTATGCAAATCGGAAGACCTAAGTCTGGTAAAGTAGATATGGGGAGTTCCCTGGAGCTTGCTGGCCAGCCAGCACAAACTAATGGACAAGTTCCAGGTACACGTGAAATCACTCTTTCTAAAAATAAGTCAAGGGATGAAGAGATGGCTCAGTGGTTAAGAGCACTTGTTGCTGTTCCAGAAAACTATGGCTTAGTTACCAGAACCCACATACTGTAGTTCACAAATACTTGAAACTCCAGCTCCAGGGGATGTGATGAGTTTTGCATGTACCTGTATCCAAAGAGAGGGAGAGGGAGAGGGACCTGGAGAGAGAGAGGGAGAGGGAGAGGGAGGGAGAGAGAGAGGATAAATGAACCTTCTTTGTGAAATCACTACAGGAGAAAGCAGCCTGAGTTTCTCGCCCAACCTTCCAAGGGTGAAATGCAATTCCTGTAGTCAAGAATATTGACATAGCAGAGGCTGATCCAAATGAAGCTTGCTTTCAGTGAGTTCAATTACTGTTCTCCCATCAATCTCTTTCCAAGAATGATGTATCAAGAGATTTGTTGAACCAGAATGGGTCAGAGAGGGAAAGAGAGACTGTAGATGCATGACGATCAGAATATGAAAAACTGGAACACATACACACCCTCCCCACACACAGACCATGGCATACAACAAAAGAGAGTATGCCCAAAAAAGGTCCACAATATACAATGACACAAAGATAGTTCCCAACAAGTTGGGATGGGGGATTGAACCTTTGATCTTTCTCCAGTTCACTTGCAATAGCAAAAGTATCTTCCTCCCTCGATAAGCTATTTTTATTTCTATCACTACCCACTTATCCCTGAGTCCAATACCTTGTTCTAAGACACAAGATCCTTGAAATCCCTGTGAATGTCTTCCAGATCTTGATCTAACCCTACAAGCATCCATGCCTCCCCAGGACCTCAACCACAGCCACAGGTCAGCTTTCTCCGCTCTGCAGTAATGTATACTCTAGACTTCACCTGATTCTTTCTCCTCCCATAAACCAACTTGGCAATGTTACAAGAATTAGCATTGGAGATGTTCCCTCTTCTGGCCTCAATGGGCATCTGGCACACACGTGTGCATGTACACAAGTAGAGACACATGCAAAAATAATCCTAAAAAGTGTTCTTTGGGGGCTGGAGAGATGGCCTAGCAGTTAAGAGCATGGACTACTCTTGCAGAGGACCTGGCTTCAATCCCCAGCATCCACATGGTGGCTGAGAACCATCTTTAACTCCAGTTCCAGGGGAATCTGACACCCTCTTCTGACTTCCGCGGCATTGCACAACATGGGTGCACAAACCTTCACGCAGACAGTATATTCATACACATACAAGAATAAATAAAATTTAAAAAAAATAAAAAAATTCCTTGGTGTTTTTAATTGAATTTGCTATGCATTTTGTATATGATGTTTCAGGAGGAAAAGCCATGTAGATCTCTGTGACTTCAAATCCAGCCTGATCTACACAGTGAGTTCTAGGTAAGCTTGGTCTACAAAATGACTTCCAGGCTGGCTGTAGGGAGACCCTGTCTCAATAAACAAAAGGATGGATAAGCCCTTGAAGAATGACACCCCAAATTGTCCTCTGGCTTCCACACACATGCACATGCACCCCTCCACAAGAATACACACATGCAACATACACAGAATTCAAAGGGTGGTTTCTCCAAATCCTCACCTCCCTCCTTTTAAGATTTACCTTTCTAATTAGAAAAATACAGAAATATAACTAAGCCCAATTGTGGGTGCCACATGCAACTTTGTGAGCCAACAGAGGTTTGCATTTCCTACTCATTCTGATTAAGTCCCTTCACATCTACACTGTAGCTGATATTCCAGCAGCCAGAAGGCACAACCGGATAAGCACAGGGAGCGGATTCTCCAGAAGCACGCCTTTGTGTTACATTATCTTTGGGAACAAGGAAGATGATCATAATACAGAGAGCTAATTGTCATGAGGATGATTTATCATCTCCACAATCCAGTGAACAAATAAATAACTGAATGAATTTTATTTGAAGGTTCAGGGAGAGCCTTCTTTTCTTGATAAGCAGGACAAAGCACCAGCACATTGTTCCATGACTGACAGTGACTCAAATTTCCCAGTGAAAATTACTCATCATGGCAATGACACAGGGCAACCCCTGAAGCCAACAACCTGAACCAGATATATTGTTTCAATTATCTAATTTCCACAATGAATGAACCCTGCTTATAGGAAATCCATTGCCAGTTGGCAGTGGCAAATGGCGGCTATGACAACTATAGCACCAGATTTACAATCCCTCTTTAAACACAGAACAGGAATGTGATCTTCTGTAAATATTCACAGAAGTTAAAAGAGGAAGTCCAAGAGGATGGGAAGAGGTCATAACACCTCATCCTAGCTGCTGGGATATTCTTCTGAGTTGTTTCTCTGCCTAGTTCAGATGATGCTCCTCAAAGAGGGGGTCCCACTGTGGCCAGTGTCCTGCTGCACCCTCCTCTTCCCCTTGTACCTCATTAGTGCTTTGAAGTTTTAAACTCATGGCCAATTAGCTTAATCGAAACCACTAATTTACCAAATACATTTTCCATTAAATATACTGTAAAATTGTATATGAAATATACTGTAAAATTGTATATGAAGCTGCCTGCTAAAGAATAATTCTGTTCTCCCTTCATTTGAAGAATCTCTTCATTGTTATCAGTCATCTAGAGCAGTTCAAGGAGAGCTGAAGTGATGGCATTTTCATTTCCTGCCACACCTAGGTGGGCGTCTGGAGGAGATAACCAAATGTCAGCTCCCACCCCCAGCTACAACCGATGTACTATACACTGAAGTCCAACCTGAGGAGCCAGTGGAGTCTCCCCTCCAGCTAACCTCCATACAATATCAGCACTAACACCTCCAGAGATCACAGGACCAGGTACAGTGGGGGGCAGATTACACACAGCTGGTATATGGCATAGGAGAGGTGTAAGAGGGAATGGCTGAGATCTCAGGGCAGGGTCCAATAACCCTCCCCACTCCGTCCTTCTGTGGAGTATTATCAGCAGTCAACAAGCTCCATCTCGAGAGTCTCTTTCAACAAGCCACAATTGCCCTGATGAAGATAGTGGCTGTTATGCCAGGAAGATAGCACTATGCAAAAGTGTCCTTGATTGAGGTAACAGTTGCGGCCATACTGGCAGTATAGTCTCACTATCCAACGTACCTCAAGCATGGTGACACACTCAGCACTGCTGTTGTTGGAGGTCCTCCCCTTCTCCAGTCCCAAACAGGGCTGAGGTGGCTCTCGTCTTGTCTTTATTTTCTTGTCCCATTCCTCACCCACAATTCCTCCCAATTTCTATAAACTGATATTTTTCCTTAAAGTGGTCAACCAGAAAGACTACAAAGAAACTTGATTTTTTTCCCCCACAAGACTTTTTACGGCAGGATTTTTGGCACCAAGAGCATCTTGTGGTACATTGTTGTTGGGTGGGGTTTATTTTGTCACTAGTAAACACAGACCATCAAGACATGCCTTTTCAGTGCTATTTCAATTACAATGTTTCCAAATATAGAATCAAATCCATTTCTTCCTATAGCCAAGGCTGGGAAAACTATCACCAGTCTGAGTATATCAGCGTTTCCACTAGATCCTCAAAGCTTTTGGAACTCAAATACTGTTATATTAGTTACTTGTCTCCTTGCTATGACAAAATACCTAGAAAAGCCAAATCAAAGGAAGGAAGGGCTTACTTGGGCTCGTAGTTTAAAGAAAACAGTCCATCATGACCAAAAAGGCATGGCTACAAGCATGAGGTGGCTGGTCACATTGCATCTATGGTCAGGAAGCAGAGACAGGTGAATGTTGGTTCCTAGCTCACATTTCCTTTCACTCAGCCGCGACCCCAGCACAAGGAGTAATGCTACCAGCAGTTGCCCTAATGTAGACAGTTCCTGCCATGCCAAGACTTGTCTCTTCCGTGACTCTAGGTCCTTTCAGATTGACGATATTAACCATTACAACTGTGAAGAGCTTCCTTCCTCTGCACTGATTTTCCACCCTAATAATCACATCTCCTCTTTCACTTAGATCATAATAAAGATGAAGTTTATTTCAGTTTAGACCCTTCTTGGATAGTGCTGACAATGAGTTGGTTTGTTTTCAAGGTGATGCTGATTCAATTCTAGAAATAACCAGGGGCTCAACCATTCAGCCATGTAAGCATCATCTTAATGAACCCACACAGCAAAGTTCAGTTTACAGCACTAAACTCAGAAGTGATCTTAGTAAAATGGAATTCCAGGGCTAACGATATGGCTTAGCTGATAAAAGTGCTTGTCTTCCAAGCACAAGAACCTGAGTTAAATGATAGCACCAATTTCAATCCCAGGACTGGCCCTGGCCAGCCAGCTGAGTCCACTTGGTGAGTTCTAGGCAAGTGAGAAACCCTTAAATAAAGTGGAGAGCACTTAAGGAACACCTGAGGTTATGTTCCACACCTACATGCACATGTGCACCTGCATACAGACATGCACCTGCACACACATGAACATGCAAATATAAAATGTTAAAATGACACCTATGGAGAATGGTTTCTGAAGCATACTTACCAGTACATACTGCACATATATTCAGAAACTATTGAACCACCATATTCTTCACATTGAAAAAGATTCTGAGAAAGATAAAGAGAACTATAATCACTTATACTTCAAGTTTTGTCCTCCTGAGAATTTCTGATCAGCCTTCACTTTTCAATCTCTGTTCAAAGAACATACACTTTAGGTTAAATAGTTTAAACTCTAATGACCAAATCAGTGAGTGTTTATTTTGTAAATTGGAAAAGGAAAAAGAAGAAACAGGCTCAACCTTTCACGGACAGTGTGTTTACAATGATAGAAAATGCCATCCGATGAGACAGAGGGCTTTTCCTATCAGGCACACAGCCTTTACTAATGAGAGGTGAGAAACTTGAGCTTTGAACTGGTTTTAGAGAAAAGATAATGGCACTGATGCAGTATTCTTGAAGGTTCTCTTCCACTGTCCTTAACCTCATGCTGTATGAGGTTAAGGACAGTGAATGAATAAAGAATGAATAAAGAATCATTCATTAAAAAAAGACAGTATAAATCAGTATAAAATAAGAGTGTGGGTATTAAACATACTATGGTATTTATTAATAAAATTATTCCAGCTGAGGAGCTATGAACAGGTACTGGCTGCTGGGGTGTGGGGAATCATCTTTCTTCAAAGGGTAGCTAGCCACTGATATACTGTCTAGTTTTATTTCAAACAAAAAATAGCAGAAGAAAGTCAAATAAATGTGCAGCTAATAGAGCCAACATAATTCTATTTATAGACTATTTCCAAAATACATTATTTCCACTGTAAGTGCTATGTTTCAAGAAATTTCAAAGACCTTACTTCCTGTAGATGTTAAGAACCATATTTTTATTCAAATTAAATAATAAATATTCTCAGTTGAACTATAACTATATAACTATATCAGTCAAAGCCAGAACTTGAATTACACTGCGGCTGAATCTTATGGTGCTATTGTTTGAAATGAAACTTCTTTTGTTCATAAAGACTTCATTTTAGATTTTGTGAAGATAGGAGGTCTACCCTCTTGACAAATTTTCAGATGCACAGTTATAGATATTCTACATAGGATCCTACAAGAATGCTCTCCTGCTTTAAAATTAAGTGTTGGGACATTTTTTCATTGAAATTGGCTTTGGCCAAATGCTTAGACTATCATGGAGTGATAATTATGGTCAGAGTTAAATAAATATCTTTGAACTAATTTTCCAAGGATTGGCTTGGATTGGAACATGAAATGGCTGCCCAAGAGTGAGGCAGCCCTGCCACCATGACCAGTACAGAGGCGACTCAACAAGGGTGCACCATGGACACCTAGGAAAGATCTGGAATCTCATACAGGGGTTTAAAGAAAGCATTTAGGCTAATCAGTTAATAGAACTGCTTGCCTAGCATGCATAAAGCCCTGGGTTTGATCTTTTGCACAACTGAACCTCATATGCTGGTGCACAATTATAATCCCAGCATGCAAGAAGTGGAGACAGGAGGATCAAAAGTTAAATCTCACCCTCCACTAAACTATCAAGTTTGAAGCCAACCTAGGTTATGGGCACTGTCTCAAAAAGAAAACCAAGAGGTGAGGGGGTTGGAAAGATGAGACAGTGATTATTAGAACACATAATTCTCTTGCAGAAAACCTGAATTTGACTGACACCATACACATAAGAGAGCTCATAACTATCTCTAACTCCAGCTCCAGGGAATCCAAAACCTTCTTCTAGATTCTAAGAACACCTGCATTTATGTACACATACCCACACAGACACACAATTAAATAATAAAAATTTTAAATATATATTATTTTTAAATGAAAAGACAAGTAGTTAAACTACATAGTACCTCTCATATGTCAGGCATTCTGTCAGGTGCTATAGATAGATAGATGATAAATAGATAGATAGATAGATAGATAGATAGATAGATAGATAGATAGATATTCACATGCAATATACATGAAGAAACATTTTCTCTTAAAGGTTATGAAGAGATATACAAGGCATGGATGTTTGTTATAGTAGAATCAGGAAAGCCTTCTAGGGAGCCAACTTTAAACTGTTTCCTAAAGGATTAGTAGAGCTGAGATAAAGAAAGAGTGGTGTGGGAATGAAACTTTCTGTGTGGCTTGAAGCGAGAACTTGTAAGACCTGTCCCAGAAGATCTCCAGTTATCTGATAACTCTGCGGGCATTCAGAGTTATCTATAGCAGGAAGATTTGGGATATTACAATGATTCTTGCTTCACCCTGTCTCTGCAAAGTTCTAGGCCCCTTTCATTGAGGCATTGAGCAAAATGTCACACCTCTAGTTACCTGTTGCACAAACCAGAGCTCTGCAGCCCCCTGGTTAGAACCAAGGTGACTCACCCTTCTCTTCCACCTGCTCCCCACTTCCTTGCCCAGAGCACAGTAGATTGCAATATATAGACCTCACTGACAGAAAATAAATGGAGTTCCTATCCTCCCCAGCTCTCCGTGTACAAGTGAGTTCATTCATTTCCACGGGTGATCTCCTGTGGTTTTCCCTCCCTGTTTCTTGTGGGAGCAAAGCCTAGAGACTGTCGGCCTGCAGGCAGGAGACAAGTCCTGGAGCTGAGCCAAGAAGTGAAGGACAGGGTGTGGAATGTGGTCACTTATGACACAAAGACACTGAACAATGACAACTGGCTCCCAACGTGGGGTTCAACTTTCCACCAAAGGAAGAAGAAAACAAGTTATTTCTCAGGCTCTCACTTAGCCCCTGATTTCCCCCACCTGAAGGAAATCTTGGAGAGTTTTACTGTACAGACAAAGAGGTACCCCCTCCCCTAATCAGAGTAATCACGACCAGCTATGGTATATCTCCATGGAATTTAACTCTTTTCCCATGAGAGATTAATCTTTGAATCTGCTTTAAGTCTCTGTCCTCTATACAGCCAGCTCAGCACAATTCCGTGGAATTCTCTCTTCCAGTGAGGTTAGCCTTTTGAACTGTCTCTTTCCCTAACCACTAGCATTTCCTATCTGTTTTAGTTTGTCTTCAATTGCTGTGACAAAACACTCTGACCGACACCAACTTGGGGAGAAAAGGGTTTATTCAGCTTACATCTCCTGGGTCACAGTTCATCACTTAGTTCCCAAGACAGGAACTCAGAGCAGGAACCAGGAGGCAGGACCTGAAGCCCAGGTCATGGAGGAATGCTGTTCACTGGCTTGCTCCTCTGGTTCATGCCCAGCCCACCTTCTTATATGGTACACAACAACCTGCTCAGGGTGGCACCATTCATTGTGGGCTGGGCCCTCCCACACTGCTCGACCATCAAGACAATACTCCACAGATGCGGCCACAGGCCAACCCAATGGAGCCAATTCCCCAATTGAGGCTCCCTCAACCCAGGTGTGTCAGGTTGACATTAAAGCTATCCAGCACAATTGACCCCTTGTCAACTTGACACACAAAACACATCACTATTAAACCACCATCTTTCCAGTTCTTATCCCCAAAGTATGATGTTAACATTAATCACAAACTAAGACAGTACAACCTTAAAAGCCCCACAGTCCTTAAAATGTCCAAATGCTTAAAAGTTCACAGTCTATTAAAAGTCTCTTAACTGTGGGCTGCTGTAAAATCCAAAACAAGTACTGTCTTATTTCAAAGGGAAGAATCAGGCACTCTCAAAAAACACCTAAGTCCAGTAAAGTAGCTCAAGGCTGGACACTTGGGATTCACTCGCGATCTTCTGGGCTCCAAAGGGTTTTGGCAACTCTCCGACTCTGCCAACTGTGGCACACACAGCTCATCTCAAAGGCCCAGGCCAACTCCATTTCACACCTGCTGCTGCTCTTGGTGGTCATCCCATTGTCCTGGCATCTCCAAAAAGCTGGGGCCACCACTGAAATGGAGGCAGCACCTTCACCAATGGTCTCTTCTGACCTCTCCTGGTGCAAAGCCTCAGCTTCTCTCCATGACCCCTGCAATCCTGGGGTCTTCACTGAAACTGAGGTGCACTTCCACCAATGGTCTTTCCTGACCTCTCACAGTGCCAAGCCTTGGCTGCTCTCTGTGACACCCCTCAAATTTCAACACCAGAACCATATAGGAGACTCTTACACACTACCAAGTCCTGCTTCTGGCTTGACATGGAGGCTCAGGCCCCTTCTGGAACATAGCTTCTGTGTGCTGACCCTGAAGAAATTCTTCCCAGAAGATTTCACCACAGGGATGCTGGTCTCTTGTTACAGCTGATTTTTCAGCCCCAGCAAACCAGGCTCAATTGTCCCAGTACAACAAAGATTTCACTTCAGGTTCTGGTCTCTTGTTACAGCTGATTCTTCAGCCCCAGCTGACCAGAACCCACAGATTAAACAGGCCTGGTGATCTCTGCTTCCCTTTGAAACTAGAAACTTCACAAGCCAGGCCTCCATCTTCTACAACTCCTTCAGCAAAACTCCACAGCAACAATCTTTAGGCATTCAATGATCTTCCCAGCCCAAAGTTACAAACGCCTGCACAATCCTTCCCCAAAACACCAAGGTCAGGTCTGTCACAGCAACACCCCACTCTTGGTACCAATTTCTGTTTTAGTTTGTCTTCGATTGCTGTGACAAAATGCTATGACTTACAACAACTTGGGGAGGAAAGGGTTTATCCAGCTTACATCTCCTGGGTCACAGTTCATCACTCAGGGAGCCCAAGGCAGTAACTCAGGGCAGGAACCTGGAGGCAGGACCTGAAGCACAGGCCATGGAGGAATGCTGTTCACTGGCTTGTTCCTCTGGCTCATGCCCAGTCTGCCTTCTTATATGGTACACAACAACCTGCCCAGGGTGGCACCACTCATTGTGGGCTGGGCCCTCCCACACTGCTCGACCATCAAGACAATACTCCACAGATGTGGCCACAGGCCAATCCAATGGAGCCAATTCCCCAACTGAGGCTCCCTCAACCCAGGTGTATCAAGTTGACACTAAAGCTATCCAGCACACTATCTCTCTTTATAAGTCTCTGTCCTCTACATGGCCAGCTTGGCACATCTCCATGGATTTTCTCTTCCCATGAGGTTAGTCTTTTGAACTGTCTCTTTCCCTCACCACTAGCATTTCCTATCTCTTTATCATGGGTAACAAACAGACACGCCAAAAAGACCCACAGGCTAAAAAAATAAAAACACTCCTCAAGAGTCGAGGAGTTAAAATTTCCAGGTGAGAAGCTGCCTCCTTTTGGAGTGAGACGCTTAATATTGCCCCATGGATGTCCCCTGCAGACTTATGGAATTCAGAATCTTAAACACGTGTGGCACAGAATGCTAGACAGCAAGAAAATGCTCCAGCATCTCTCACGTTCTTGCCACTACTAGCTGTGGTGAGACAATGCTTAAGGCCTTCTCACCAAACCATGCCAGGAAATGAAAACAACAAAATTAAATTGCAGACACTCTCCTCTCAATAACCTGCTGAAATTCCCCTTGAGGACCCCAATAAAATTCCCTCTGAAAGCCCCCAAGCTCCAGACCCAGTAAAAATAGAACAGGTTAATAAAAATATCCAAGCTGCTAGCCTTAACCTTTCCCCTAATTATCATCCACTCCCTGTCAAGGAGCCAGGAACACCTTCACCCTCAACCTCTTCCCTCTCTGCCACAGAAAAACTGCCAGATTTGGGAAAACCCAGATCTTCAATTACAGGCATTCTCCATTAATTTAGCTCTGACTCGGGGTCGTCCTCTAAACTGGTGCCCATACCAGGCAAGTGATTTGAAAAAACTCAGGCAAGCAGTCAGAGAGGATGATGTCCAGGCACCATGGACAAAATCCATTCTCTAGAGCTTTTGCACTTCTCTTAAAACTCCCCAGTCCTGGAGAGATATCTGTAGATCATCGCTTCCAGGTCTGCTATTTTTACAGTGGGGAGCACTTTATAGAGACGAATGTTTCCAACAGGTTTGGAGAAATCAAGGGCAACCTAATATAGACTGCGGTTATGAACAGCTCTTTGGAGAAGGAGATTTTAGCACAGGGACGCAACAGGCTGGACTGGCCCCAGGGTAATATGACCAGGTCCACCTTTGTGACCTACAGGCCTGGGATCGAATTACACCACCCACTGAATCCCAGGCCATTTCCTCCTTATTATTTCCTAGGCAAAAACCTAAGGAACCCCTGTCTGACTTTATCTTAAGAGCTAAAAGCAGCCTAGAGAGGAAGATCCCCAACTATGCAACCAGAGAGATACTCCTTAGAAATATTGTTTGGAAGGGAATGAATTCGGACTGCAAACAAGCATGCCAGGGCTTAAAAGATGACCATTATGACAGATGGATAGTGGCAACTCAGGACGTGGGCACAGCCTCCCACAAAGCTAATTATCTAGCTCTTGCCTTTGTGGCTGCTGTCACCACAAATGAGAAATGTTTTAACTGTGGAGACAGAGGTCATTGGAAAAGACAGTGCCCGAAAGCACCAGTCTCTCCCAGATGGCCTTCTGAATGCCCCCCATGCATTCTCTGGCCATGGTGTAAAAAAGGATATGATTGGAGGAAATATTGCCACTCAAACTATGATAAAGATGGAAAAAATTGCCACCTTTTAACTCCTAGGTGGGTAGCCCCAAGCCCAGGGGGAAAAAAAGGGAAAAAGAGTCAGTGCATGCCCTCTGGGCAGTGCCTATTTCAGAAGGCTAACATCCTGCATTGATGAATAAAATTGGGGGGGGGTCTTTTAAATGTTTGATAGATACAGGGACAGATAGAACCACTATAAAACAGCAAGAAATACCCCCTGACTGGCCCTTGCTTCCAGGACCTATACTTCTAGGAAAAGGAGGGCACTCACAGTCTTACATAACTAAAAATGTTTACACCCGGGAGGACCCTGATGAAAATATGGGTCATATTCACCCATTAATAGCACCCACTAATATCAATCTGCTAGGACAAGATATTTTGGAGGCTTTGGATGTGGTTATTGCATTGGGACACATCTGTCCATCTCACAGTCCCTAGAACACCCCTGTGTTTGTCATTAAAAAGGTAACAGGAGGTTGGTGTCTCTTACAAGACCTGTGAGCCATTAACAGAACTATGCATATATGGGGGTCACCGCAGAGGGGTCTCCACCTTGCCTCTGCTATCCCAGCTAGCACCCTTCTGCAAGCCTTAGATATCAAAGACTGTTTCTTTTCAATTCCACTCCACACTGAAGATTGCAAGTGGTTTGCTTTCTCAGTAACTTGTTCCTCCTGTTCTGCTCTAATTAAAACACCTGTGCTACAGGTTTTGGGAATTAACCCCAGGTGATTGAAAGCCAATGTACTCTGGCAAACTGACATTACACACACAGGAGAGAAAGCCAAGGACCTCACTGCCCACCTCCTTCCTACTTTTGCTACCATGAGCATTCCCAAACAGATTAAAACAGACAATGGGCCAGCGTTTGCTAGCTCTCGCTTTAAATCATTTTGTCAATTATGGAATATTGCACATCAGACAGGTATCCCTCATAACCCATAGGGACAAGGCATCATAGAACGAACCCATCAGGTCCTTAAAAAATCAGCTATTAAAACAAAAGGTGGGGAAATACCCTCCTAACATCCAACTGGCCATGGCATTGGCAACTCTAAACCTCTTTAACATTTACGGAGATTCAGTGTCCAGCCATACTCATACATTGGCAGACACCCAGCATTCTTCAAATACTTGTCAGATGGAAAGACCCCCTAGACAATCAGTGGAAAGGACCTGATCCACCGTTAACAACTGGGAGGGGCTTTGCTTGCATCTTCCCACAGGATTGTCTGAGACCCAATTGGATTCTGGCCAGAAATGTCAGATTCATCCCCACTGACTAAAAAGATGGCACGCCTGTCTCTCTGAAAGAAACTTGACCAACTCCTCACTTCTGCAAAGTCCATGTGTCCCCACTCCACACCTCTGCCTGTAATCATTTTAGCTTCTCTCATAATAGTTCGAGCTAACTCTGTCTCTGCCCAGCCTGTGAATGGACCACCAACTTGGACCCATATCTGGTGATTTTTGTCAGAGAAACTCAGGAAGGAAGAAATCAGGTAATTGGAACCAGCAACTGTCCTTTGCAAGGCCTAAGCTAGGCAATCACAATTATTGTGTTTCCCAATTCCACCACTACCTCTCAGGCACCCTTTATCTGTTTCCCTCGTCTTAACAAAGGACAGTGTTTGGAGAAAGCTGATACTTATGGTGGTTGCATATTCTGGTCTTGCATGTTGGAGAGTGTTCGAAGACCAAGAAGCCTGTTTCGACTACAAAATAACCAGTTTAAAATTAATATACAGGACCCCTGGAGTGAGAGCTGGAGAACTGGAGTAAAGGGAAAACTCTACCTTTACAGCAATGCCTGGTACCCTGTGGCAGATAGCCTTGTCTCTCACCAGCTTATTCTAGCTCCTCAGCCCATCCTCACTCAATCCCACATTCTGTTACAGGAATCCAAAATGGAAGGAAAGCTGCAGTCCACTGTAACATGGCCTCAGTACATTAAATACACCAGAGATCTCCTCAATTACACCACCCACCCTAATGTCTCCCAGTGTTTTCTCTGTGCATCCCTTACACACCCTCTTTTCACTGCCATTCCTTCTAATGCCTCCTTACAGGCATCTGCCCCCATGGAGACAGAGCGATGTTTCACAGCATTTCTCTCTTCAACTGACTCACTACACTTCCTATTTGTTTAGTGAGAGCTGCAGCAGCCCCAGACCCCAGGTGCCTCCGAAGTGTCCCTCTCAACAGGACCCTGTGTGTCAAATCCCCATTCTTTCTCTGGTGTGATGGCACCACATCCCTCTGTGCAAATGCTACTGGTTCTGGAATTTGTTTGCCTGTAATTATGACTCCTCAGCTCTTCCTTTATGAGAAGGAGGAAGTCCCTTGGATGCTATGACCGGACCCGGGCCATCAAAACAGAGAAATATTCATCCTGCTTCTGGTCAGCCTAGGCATCGTTCTCTCTACAGCAGTGATGGGAACATCTGGTAGAGCCCTAGCAAAGGTCTACAGCATGGAAGCAGACTTCCAAACTAAGCTTGATGAGTCAATGGTGTCCACAACGAACAGCCTCGAATCGCTCCAGAGACAGACAATTTCTGTGGCTGAGGTGGTGATGCAGAACCGGGGAGCCCTGGACTTACTGACTGCAGAAAATGGGGGAACCTGTGTGTTCCTGGGGGAGGAATGTTGTCTTAATTTAAATGAGTCTGGTGTTGTTGAGCAAAATATTAAAACTCTGAAAGACCTCAGCAAAGAACTCCATGATAGATACTCCCCACAAGTTTCTGTCCCATGGTTTTCCAAACCCCTGACTACCTGGTTACTTCCCTTACTGGGACCCATTTTCACCCTAGGAGTCCTTCTGACTATCGCACCTTGTGTCCTCCAGTTTATAAAAAACTGAATCAATACACTCACTGAGGTCTCAGCCAAGACTGTTCTAGTCCAATACCAGGCCATCCCAGGGGACTCCTAGAGGACCTTGACATTACTGCTCCATTTTAATTAAAAAACAAAGGATGGGTTGTGGGAATGAAACTGTGTGTGGCTTGAAGCGACAACTTGTTAAGATCTGTCCCAGAAGAGCTCCAGTTATCTGATAACTCCGTGGACATTCAGCGTTTTAAACTTTTGCTCAACAACACCAGACTCGTTTAAATAAAAACAACATTCCTCTCCCAGGAACATGCAAGTTCCCCCCTTTTCTGCAGTCAGTAAGTCCAGGGCTCCCCGGTTCTGCATCACCACCTCGGCCACAGAAATTGTCTGTCTCTGGAGTGATTCAAGGCTATGTTGTGGATGCCATTGCCTCATCGAGCTTATTTTGGAAGTCTGCTTCCATGCTGTAGACCTTCACTAGGGCTCCGCCAGATGTTTCCATTGATGCCATAGAGAGAATGATGCCTAGGCTGACCAGAAGCGGGATGAATATTTCTCTCTTTTGATGGTCTGGGTCCAGTCGCAGCATCCAGCATCAAGGCAGAGACAGCAAAGAAAATATAACTTGGAAGGGACAGCTGCTTAAGCTGTTCAGATTTGGGATCCAATAGAAGTAGGGTACTGCTGGGTCACAGGAAATAAGCAGAGAGGTAACAGCCCTGAGACCAGGGACATAGCAGGGGCTGGTGAGCCATGCTAGGACTGTGTGCTAAGTAGAAGGGAAAGCCAATGGGGGCTTCTAATACTAGAGAGAAAATTGTTTCCTTTAGCATTTCTTTTTCTTTTTCTAAGAAGCTCACCTTGGCTTTGGAGCCTGGAGCAGGGGAGAGAGGAAGCAAGAACAGAGGAAATGCGTGCATGACCGCATGAGAGCTGAAGGCTGAACTGGGCTAAGGCAGTAAGGATGGAGGCTATGGGAGTTCTTGTGTAAACTGCTCGTTACCCTGATGAAGAAGCACAACCCACCTAACCCCACTAGACCCACCTGGAGTAACTCTCCTGATTTCTGTCACCTGATATCATCTGAAAAGTCCATGAATATCACAGAAGAGGACTTAAG
Source organism: Rhizomys pruinosus (assembly GCA_009823505.1). Classification (NCBI taxonomy): domain Eukaryota; kingdom Metazoa; phylum Chordata; class Mammalia; order Rodentia; family Spalacidae; genus Rhizomys; species Rhizomys pruinosus. Next base: position 229,458 of record VZQC01004861.1, read on the forward strand.
ACCACATAGACAAATAATCCTCAGATTTCTTTATGGAAATGCTGTTTCCTTGGGTTAGATGATGGCACATCAGGCATGCTGAGGACGTAGCTCAGTTGGTAGCATACTTACCTAGGATATATGACACCCTGGGTTCCATCTCAAGCAACATGTAAACCAGGCTTGTAATCCTAACACTCAGGAGGTGAAGGCAGAAAGTAAGGAATTCAAGGTCATCCTCAGTTACAAAGAGACCATGAGCCAGCCTGGAATACATGAAATCCTGTCTCAAAAGTCAAACAAACAACAACACATAAAATGGTGTGTGGTGAGCAAGTCAAAGCCAATGCAGGCTAATTCTTTTTCATTCAATCGGCAGGAGATGCCTGAAACCCTAGATCCAAGCACACTAAACTGAACTAACCACAGGAAAGGCAAAGCTACTGAATTGAAAGTCTGCAAGAAACTAGTCATTTATTATTAATGTCAGCATGGGCACCCAGGGCTTTGATATGGATACCACTGCTAACTGACTGCTTTCAGCCAGTCTGAACACTCACACACTTTCCTCCTGACTAAGAGCATTTAATTTGCAAAGAAGAAAGCAGCTTGCCCTCCAGACTGGCACAACGGAAAGAGTTTGAGTGCAGAAACCAAGCCATTTCAGTGGGGATCTGTGGAGTGCTCTCAGCACAACTAGGGAGACCATAAGGTTTGATACAAAAAGACTGGAGAATGAGGGGACAGTGTATAGGTGGGACTGCCAGGCATTCTACATGCCGTTTATACTAAATACGTGGGTTTTTGTTTTCTGGTTTTAGTTTTGTTTTGTTTTGGGTTATCTCAAAGTTCTTGATTTTAAAAATTATTTAATTAACAAACTTATTTATGTATTTAGTGTTTATGTGTGTGTGCTGTAAGCACACTTGTGTGAGCAGGCATGCGTGTCCATGCATATGCATATGCATGAGGAGTCCAGAGGACACTGGGTGTTTTCCTCTGTTGCTCTCCACTGTATTTTTTGGCAGAGGCCTCTTGCTAAACCAGAAGCTACTTTTCTGACTAGCTGAATTTGCCTGTCTCCCTGCTCACCCCCCACCTCTTCAATGCTGGAATTACAGACATGCCTGGCTTTTACATGAATACTAGGGATTTGAACCCAGGTCCTCTTGCTTATACAGCAAGGTCTCTTACCTACTGAGCTACCTCCACAGCTCTGATTCATTATGGTTATTCACAGGAGCATGGTAGGGCATTGTTTACAGGACTACAAGCAGCCTCCCAATGGCTACAGCACTGTAGAAAATGTTTATCCCTCTACCAGTAAGCATTAACTGTGCATAAATCTTGAGGAAGGGGAGGGGACTTCTACGTTCCTCCTTTATACGTGATGGGATGTTGACAGGCCCATTCACATACAGGGCTTATGCACTAATCACAGCTGCTCAATGTTTAGGAATGCAACAGCCTTTTCATGCTCAGAAGACTGCTCCACAACACTCCATCCCTTCCTCTACTCTTCTTTAATATTTCCTAACATCCCTCGAAAGTGGTGATTCAGAGATCCTGTTTAGGCCGATGAAGAACTGAACATTCAATCAAAGTTCTTTAACCTTTATGTCACCTTACCTCTCAGTGTTCCAAAAGGCAAAATGATTTTAGACTTTGATTGCTTCCTCTTCTCGGTAGCTGCATACAGGGTTATTTCATGACTCAATTATGTGATGTTTCTCAGCCTGTTGTTGGAGGTGCCCAGAGACTTGCAAAACGAGTAGGGTGCAAGGTCGAGTGAACAGAAAGCTGCACCCTCAGAAATTGGTTCAGATCATAGCTCACAGAAGACAGGCTGGGAAAGCAGAGACATGTCCCTGTCCCCAGCTTGCCAGCCACAAATGCAAGCAAACTCCTTGCATCAGCTTCTGCTCCGAGGCTGCTAATCTTACCCACTGATGCAGGGGTTCTTTTTGCTTAGAAAATGGAAATAAGAAGAGTCCTCTTTACCCATCCTTGGATTGGTTGTATGGCATTCATTCATTTATCAATGACTAAGCAAGTATTTCAGTGGTTCACGCTGGACTCCTTTGGTAAGTTACTTCATCTCTTTGAACACCAGAGGTCTTGTTTGTAGCTTGGAAATCATACCTTATCACCAACTGACTGTACAATTCAGAGCTCCAAGAAGAGCGTCTGGCTAGAAGCTGGGGCTCCACCCACTCATTCCCACTTGCCTGACATCGTCACCTGTTACTCTTTCAACATGTCGTTTGATTGTTTTCTGTTCATATTTCTGCACTTTAGCCCACTTTAGAAAGCAGGTGGCTGCACAGTCCTGGGGGCTGCTAGGAGACATTTTATCCTGTACAATAAAGATTTATCTCTTACCTTCTAGGATAACAAATAGGAATGAATGAAGCTCCTCCTAATCACCAAGAAACTGAACTCACTTGGTCTGTTTGAACCCTTATGACAATAGCAGCTATGTCTCCTGTCTCTGTTTTAATTTTTGTGTGTGTGTTATGTGTGTGTATGCATGTTTATATGTTTGAATGTGGGTACATGCATGCCACAGTGCCATGTGGTGGTCAGAGGACAGACTTGGATGTCAATCCTTATCATCTATCTTGTTGAAACAGACTCTCTCTCTTTGTTGCTTACCACTGCGTAGACCCAGCCAGCCAGCCCACAGGCTTCTGAGGATTGCCCTGTCTCAGCCTCCCTTCTCACTGTCAGAGGACCGGGATTACAGATGTGTTCTACCACAACTACTTTTATGTGTGTTCTGGGGATCTAAACTCTTCCTATTTCCATGGAAAGTACTTTCCCCACTGAGCCATCTCTCCAGCCTATGTCCCCGTCCCTACATTGGCACTATTGAGATGTCAGGTATACAGCTTGTAGGTGGTTAGGGAATTCTCCCGCCCATTTTTCAGTTATAAACCTTGGACTTCTTGTGTGCTCTGAGATGGAAGGGCTGTCTTGCCTGACTTCTACATTAACTATGAAGGCACAGAGCTTCCCGAGGCTGAGAATCTTGTTATTTGAAAAGGTACCATAAAATATCAAGCAAGGTCAACCACACAGCAATTGAAGAGAATAAAATATTCATCAGTGGACATTTACTGGGAAAGAAACAGCACAGTTAATTTCACAAAACTGCAGCATAATAAAGAGACAAAATTAATCACGTGGTAGTATTATGACTCCTGAGTTCCAAAGCCAACATAAAATAATTAAAGAAAAAGAAAACAAATATGTGCCCTGCATGGAAAGAAGGCATAACTAGAAACCGAATGAAAGAAATATCTGCAAGTTCAAGCAGTTCATAATGATGTCAGGTTCTCCTTATCTATCTGAAAGATCAATCCTAGCAGTTCCCCTAGAGCTCCTATCATGGCTGTATCATCTTTGAAAAGACTTGACTAGTGCATTGATAAAAGAGGAAGAAACACAAAGCAAAGTGTGGGCCAAATAGCCACAAGGTTGGTGTTTTTGCCTTCAATGCAGAAATTTGGCAGACTTTAGAGCATTTGTTTTCCCAAGTTCAGAACTTAGTGAGTCAAGTTTTATTTCTTCACTATAGACATGGAGGGGAATTCTACCCGAGGCCTGTAATATGGAGAGTAAAGCCCTGTAGGGACTGAGTAAAAGTAAGGAAAAAGCTACTGTTACTGGAGACCTGCTCCCTGCTAGATCCCGCACAGGGAATCTGATCTGGATTTCCTTCTCTAACCAACCCTGCCATTGGGTTGGGGAAGCCACAAATGTGCAGGAAAGAGAGATGGCTAAGGAGTCAGTAAAAGGGCTTTTGTCCTGATTCTCTGAAAAATTACTATGTGATATTCTACTCTGCCTCAGAGGCTTCACTGACTAACAAGGGAAGCAATCCTCCTGTGTCTACTCAGAGGGCTGACAAAAAAGATGATGTAAGACAATAGAGGGCAGAAGACAACTTGATCACAAATATCAAGGGCTTTTGTTATGTTTTGTTCTTTTATTTTGCTTTTAGAGATGGTTGAACTAAAAATTCTGATCAAAAAGAATAAATGAATTCTCTAATCCCAGGGTGAGATGGCCGGATCCTGCTGCCATGGTGCTATGGTTTTTACAAGGAATACGGGATCAAATTTTTTTCTGCTTTTATGATTGTTCTGACCTTGGAGAACTCCTCATCATTCCTACCTCACTTTAATTATGATGCTAGCAAAGTGAAGAGGAGGTTAAGCAAGTGGTTGTGGGATATATATGCCTGGGGTCTCTCTAAGAATTTAAGAGATTGGATTGGATTTTTGATTTGTGGATAAATCTTATATTTATTTCTCCAACTCCAGTGACACCCAAATATTCTCACATCATTATATATCTCAAAAATTGAAAATAGCCAAATTATCTTGCTTCTGTATTTTCCCTCTTCAATGACACCCTAGGAATCTGCTTCCTCTTGTCTTAAGCATTTGGTGTAAAGACATCTGTGTGGATTCCTACTCTTCTTTGCCAACTGAAGGTGTGAGAGAGAGGCCATGCATAATCTGACATCACTATTGGGGTGACTCAGAAGATGACATCACCCACACTGTTCCTACTCTTTCATAGAATCTGATAGTTTTAGATTCCTAATGGATCTTTCCAACTATTCAGTTTGACACCTGGTTATGTATATGAGAAAAACTTGGCCCAAGGGGACCCTTATAATGTAGCCCTGGGGAAAAAAGTTACTTGTAGAATTTAGCAACTTCCAGAGGCCATACCACTGAAGAATATGCTCTGCTTCCCCCAGCAACCATGATCTGCTTATAGAGACTCAGGGAGTTTTGTGGCCCCTCACCCATGCTCATGAAGCCAACCCTAAAATCATTAGGTCATCAAAAGAAACAAGCAAGCAAAAAAGACCTGAAAATAGAAGGGATACTAACTGGGAAGAGGAAGCATATCATCAGGGGTGGATGCGGACAAAGAAGGAACCATAAGGAATAGGGTCAGAAAGTAGACATGCATGAGAATGTCATCATGACATCCATTATCATGAATAACTCATATATACTAATGCATTTTAAAGATTTATTTTATTTTTAATAAGTGTATACATATGTACCTGTGTATGGATTTGTATATATGAACCCCCACACAGAGGATTTATAGGTGTTGCAAGCACCCTAACCTGGGTGCTGAGAACTGAATTCAAGTCCTCTGCAGGAGCAATCAAGTTCATAATTGCTTTCTCTCCATATACACTAATAAAAATGTTTGGATTTCTTGCCTGTGTTTTCTTTCTCTTCTCAGTCACAAGTCGTCCAGTCAGGTGGCAAGATGCATGGCCAGTGCACAGCTACTGCAGGTGGCTGAGGGAAGTGGTAGGCAAGCTGGAAAACAAAATTACAAATCCAGAAACAAAGATGCTACGTGCAAAGCATGTTTTTGTAGCCCCTAAATACTCTATGAGAAGCAGACAGTGAAATGCAGAGACTCCTTCACTTATGATGATTTGATACATGTTTTTTATCTTTAAAATGGAGCAAAAGTATATATTCAGCTAAACCGTGCCTTCAATTTTGAGTTTTGATGCTTTCCCAGGCTACTAGTGTGTAATACTATTTTCTCTCATGGTTCTGGGCAGGGCAACAGGATACATCTCACAGGTGGTCACTCCATCAAGAAGATGTACAATGGACACTCCATAGAGCACCTTTTAGCCAGTCTATGAAGGCTCGCAGGTCCTTCAGTACAGCTTTGACTTGATATTTTCACGTATGATGAATTTAATAGGATGTCAGCCAGTTGTAAATGAATATTCAGCACAGGTTCCTCCAGTCAAGGGTACAAATGGGTACTTTGAGAGCACAGAGCTGCTGTGTCCTGGCAGAGCTGGTGCGAGGGTGCTGCTTTTCTTCTCTTCACATCCCTAGAAACTTGAAATATAAGCACTGATAACAACTAGCCCCAATGGACAAATACAAATTGAATTAGTTACTCTTCTTAGTGCTATAACAAAAATATCTGACAAAAGCAATTTAAGGGAGGAAGGATTTATTCAAACTCACAGTTTGAGGGCACAGTCCATCACGGTGAGAAGGCATGGTGTCAGGAATATGAGCCAGCCCGTCACATTGTATTCACAGTCAGGAAGCAGAGACAGATGAATGCTGGTGCTCAGCTCACTTTCTCCGTTTCCTTTGTCTGGGCCTGGTCCATGGGACATTGCTGCTCACATTTAGAGTGGTTCTTCTCTAGATTAAAGTGATCTTTGAAATGTCTTCACAGACATGCCAAGAGATTTGATTCCATGGTGATTCTAAACCCTACCAAGTTGGCAATCAATAGTCACTATCAAACAAACAGAATCTATAAAGGTTATGGTTCTGTGGAGATTTTAAAAGAAGGAAAGCAATGTAACAAAAAGCATGCAAACTCTCCACATCAAAGTGACAACAGGAAGATATAAAGATCCTTTCTAGTGTCATAAATTATAAACAATACAACCTCTTTGAAAATCAGAGTCAAGATAAAAATGAACCAAATGGGGCTGGAAAGATGGCCTAGCAGTTAACAGCACCGATTACTCTTGAAGAGGACCCGGGTTGGATCCCCAGCACCCACATAGCCACATAGTGGCTTAGAACCATCTTTAACTCCAGTTCCAGGGGAATCGACACCCTCTTCTGACCTCCGCTACATGGCACGACATGGGTGCACAAACCTACATGCAGACAGTACATTCATACACATAATAAAATAAATTAAATTTTAAAAAGCGAGCCAAATAAAAAAATATAGAAGCTCTAGCAAGGAATTCTATGTGACTGGCAGATCTCAGTAAAGAAATAGAAGATTAATAAAATAATCAAGGAAAGAATAATTATAAGGATGAAAAATTATAAACGGTGAAAGAATTGTCCATTGTGAAAACAATCAGATATGTTAGAGTAGGCTTTAGACGGCTGACTAGAGAAAAATAAATCCATAATTATTACAGGGAGAATGAGACATGCAAATCAAGAGATCCAAAACATGTAATAGTTATTTTGAAGTAAAAAAAAAAGAAGAAAAATTTTCAAAGATAATGTCATATAACTGTTACATTCTTGATAGTAACTGTAAACTGGGCACTAGATGTACAAGTCTTACTCAATACAGAGTGTGTTCACTTGTCTGTGGAGGCCAAAGCTCAACACTGGTGTCTTCCTCACACTCCACCTTCATTTTTGAGACAAGATCTCTTACTGAACCCGGAGGTCACTATCCAGCTAAGCTGGCTGGCCAGTGAGTTCCAGATGGCCTCCTCACTCCACCTCCCCAGAACTAGGATTAAAATTTCCTGTTAACTTCCAGCTTTTATGTGGACACCAGCAATTTAACTTGGGTCCTCATACTTGAGGAGCAAGCACTTTGCCAACTGAGCCATCCATCTCCCCAGCCCAAGTAGATTTCTTTTTCTTTTTCCTTTTTTTTTTTTTCTTTTTTTTTTTCATTTTTTTGAGACAGAGTCTCCCTGTAGTCCCAGCTGTCCTGGAACTCAATATGTAGACCAGGTTGTCCTTGAATTCACAGAAAGTGGCCTGTCTCTGCCTCCAGAGTGCTGGAATTAAAGGTGTGCACCACCATGCTCAGCCCAAGTTGATTTCTTTTAACACCTTTCCAATGTCCTATATTGGCTTACACGAGGTGAATAAAAGTACACTTTTTTGTGCCCTGTTCAAAGCTAAAAAGATTCATTGGTAGATTCAGGCTGTAGCAACCTGGCCTAGCTCCATAAAGTCTTATATCTAGCATTCTTTATCTGATGGTTGCAGCAACTATTAATGAATATTGTCCAGATCCATTAAGGTTTGGGGATGTTGTTTTCTCTGTCTATCATTTCTTCCAATTTATTACCTATGCTTCTTTTAAAAACTATAGTAACTTTGCCAAACCAATTATTTTTGCTACTCTAAATGTAATCTATATAGGAAAAAATAATGTCTCCCATTTGAAATAGATAGTGTTTGATCCTGGGAGACACTGCAACCACTTTTTCTTCCAGAGGACAGTGGGGGCTGGTACAGGAAGCATGGCATGAGGCTTTCTTTATCGTTCAATATGTTTTCCAAAGGAATTATTTGGGCACTGAACAATTCGTGTCAACCCTCCTTGGAGTCACCTCCAGTCACCTTAATGAAACTCTGCCAGAGATTCATCCTGAGAAGATCTAACATTATTTCAGCCAAACAGGATACATGGGAACCACCCTGACGGAAGAGCAATGTTGCTGTCCCCATTTGAAATTATTGATTGACCTTAATTGCCTTTGGGTAGGAGACACCAGAAACAACTGGTGGGTGTACTTGGTACATTTTCATTTGGAGTGGCATATTTTTCTATATCTCTTGGCACATGTCAGGACTGCTAAAACAGACATGATAATCTTTAAAATTTATCAGCACTGCTAGGTGGCTTAGTCAGTAAAGTCGTTGTCACACAAGCATAAGGACCTGGGTTCAGACACCCAGCACCCACATAAAAAGCTGAGCAGTGTGGAACATGTCTGCAGCCCCAGGATTGAGAGCAGAGACAAGAAAATTGGATCACTGGAGCTCATTGGCTGGCTAGCCTTGCTGAGACAGTGAGCTCCAGTTTCAGTGACAGACTGTCTCAAAAAGCAAGATGGAGAATGATTAAGAAAGATGTCTAATGTGAACCTCATAACTGCACATGTGTACACACACTTGTGCACACTCATCCACATGTGTACACTCGCATGAACACATCGCATGCAAACACACACACACACACACACACACACATACACACACATCAGACCTGTATTAGTACCATTTTCACATTAAGATAATTTCTTTATTTTTGATAGACATCAGAAGATGGACAAACCTCCCATGCTCATGGATTGGGAAAATAAATATTGTAAAAATGTCCATCCTACCCAAACTAGTGTACAGATTTAATGCAATCCCAATCAAAATCTCCAAGAGTTTCTTCACAGGCTTAGAAAAAAAATCCTCAATTTCATTTGGAAAAACAAAAGACCCCGAATAGCCAAAGCAACCCTGAGCAAAAAGAGCAATACAGGGGGGATCGCTATACCAGACATCAAACTATACTACAGGGCTATAGTCATAAAAACAGCCTGGTACTGGCACAAAAACAGACCAGTTGACCAATGGAATAAAACTGAAGATCCAAACCTGAGCTCATACAATTTCAGCCACCTCATATTTGACAAGGGGGCCAAGAAGACACAATGGAGGAAAGACAGCATCTTCAGTAAGTGGTGTTGGCAAAACTAAGATAGTTTCTATACAATATTAGGACTACATACACTTTAAGCTTAGATAAGCACAGATTTCCTTTAATGTCTTTAACAAGAAATATATTTTTATTGTTATTAAACCTTTTCCATAAGTCATACATCATTTCTCAATTGAATATATATATATTGAATATATATATATATATATATTTCCCTTGAATTGGAGGACTTTTTCCCTAAAAGATTTCATGTTTTCCTTAAGGAGGTGCTCAAAGATTCCTCCTTGGCAATCCCAAACAACCATCAATCCTGAACTTTTGCTCCACATTGGGGTCTTTCCCGCCTGTGGTCTCCCAAATGAAGTCCAGTAAGCACACGTCCTATCTCAATATCATTGTACTGGCCTCCATGATGCAGCCCAGGTAGTCCAACAATGGCAGTCTATATTCTGGTGAGGCTGAAATCCCCTTAGCTCTTCATTCTACAAGATGGGTATCTCAGTAGTCCCCATCTGGCATTGAAAGTTTGGAGGATTCTTGGAGAGACATGACTCTTCAGTCCACATTGGAAGGTTAAAAAGCTGTGTCTCATGTCTTTGAGGAGTGCCAAAAGGGGTGGCAACCACAGGGTAGATTGCCAGATCTACCCTAGGCCCATTGTAAGATGCACTTGCCAGTTAGAATTGAAGACAGGCCAAACCACAGTACTCTCTCTTTTTTTTTCTTTTTGTCTTTTTACTAAGATCTCAAGTTTTATGTCTGTAGTACAGTTTCTCTGGTCTTACTGATTATTTATTTGTGGTTATATTTCCTATTTGGATTCTTAAGGCCACACAGTTAGCCCAGATTAACCAAGGTTTTTGTTTTCTCAAGGTCAGTTGAAGATCTGGTCCTCAGGGGTCTCTCAGGGTTTTGGGAGGGGGGGTAGGGGGAAGGAGCCCCTGTCACCTTTCAGCTTTTCATTTACCAGTTCCATCTACTCAAGGACAAAATCAGGTCTTGCTAGACCAGGCTTCCTTTTCTGAAGCATGAGCAGACTTTCCTCTTTATAGACTGGACACTGGCTGAAGTCCCATTAGTGGCTCTCCAAGACCTCCCTGAATGGGAAGACTGGTGACCCACATTTGCAGGACATCTCAAGAGATGCCTCCATGCATAATCCCCTAAGACCTGGTTGACCTCTGAGGGCAAGAAACAAAGCCATCCCTTAGGTCCCTCAGCCAAATTGGTATGGGCGTTAAGTACAGTAGTTAAGCACCCAGAAAGGCTAAGTTGCACCAACCTGTTACACTGCACCTATATTAAAATTGTATCCCTTGGAAACAAACTGTATGTTATTTCCATATCATATTTCTTGATTCACATTTTTTCATTTTAATCCCATATTACTCTAAAAGATGCACACATACCCTCCATCATATACCAAAAACCCAAGGTCCGAAAATAAATGTTAGGTCAGATCTAGAACCTGTTTAGGGATTCACAATGCACAATTGTCTTTAGATCATGAGGAATATAACATTAATATTGCTCAGTTTGTCTTACAACAAGGTACTTGGTACTAGCATCCACAGATGAAGGATACCTTTCTTCTTTTGTTTTTCTGGGATTGTGTTACTTCACTTAGCATAAAATCTTCTAGTACCATTCATTTACCTGCAAATTTCATGATGTCATCTTTCTTTACCACTACATAGAACTCCATTATGTAGATGTACCACATTTTCTCTATCCACTTGTTGGTGGAGGGTCACTTGGGTTGGTTCCAGCTCTTCACTATTGTGAAGAGAGCTGCAAAAACATGGCTGTACATGTGTCTCTGCAGTAGGAAGACTCTGATGGATATGTTCCCAGAAGTGGTATGGCTGGGTCAGGTTGTAGGCTCATTTTGAGTTTTTAAGGGTTGTCCATACTGCTTTCCATTAGTGGTTGTACAAGTTTACATTCCCACCAGCAGTGGATGAGTGTTCCCCTTTCCCCACACCCTCTCTAGCATTTGGTATCATTTTTCTTGATCCTTTCCAACCTTATCAGAGTGAGATATCTTAAACTGGTTTTAATTTGCATTTCCTTAATTATTAGCAATGTTGAACATTTTTAAAGATGTTTCTCAGACATCTCTATTGCCTCACTTGTGAAGTCTCTGCTCAGCTCGCTACTCCATCTTCTAAGTGAAGTTTTCTTCCTTCTTTGTTTTTTGAGTAGTTTATATATTCTGGAAGTTAATGCTCTGTCAGATGTATCAGCAGTGAAGGTTTCTTCCCACTCTGTGGGTTTTCTCTTCATTTCTCTGGCTGTTTCTTTTGGATGTACAAAAACTTTTGAGTTTAATAAGGTCCCACTTGTCAGTTGTTGACCTTATTTCCTGCACAGCTGCTGTCTGATTTAGAAAGTCTTTTCCTATGCCAATGTCTTATAACTTGCTGCCAACTTTTTCTTCTATTGTCTTTAGAGTCTTGGGTTTCACATTGAGGTCTTTGATCCATTAGGAGTTGATTTTTGTACAGGGTGAGAAGTAGGGGTTTAATTTTATTCTTCAAGTGGTGATCCAGTTTGCCAGCACCATTTGCTGAAGATGCCATCTTTCCTCCACTGAGGCTTTTTGGCCCCTTGTCAAACATGAGGTGGCTGAAATTGTATGTGCTCAGGTTTGCATCTTCAGTTTTGTTCCACTAGTTCTACAGGTCTGTTTTTGTGCCAGTACCAGACTGTTTTTATGACTATAGCCCTGTAGTATAGTTTGATGTCTGGCATAGAAAGAACCCCCCCCCCCGTATTGTTCTTTTCACTCAGGGATGCTTTGGCTATTTGGGGACTTTTGTTGTTCCATATGAATTTAAGAATTTTTTCCAAGCCTGTGAAGAAAGTCCTTGGGATTTTAATTGGAATTGCATTGAATCAGTATATTAATTTGGGTAGAATGGACATTTTTACTATATTAACTTTTCTAATCCATGAGCATGGGAGGTCTTTCCATCTTCTGATGTCTTCTTCAATCTCCATTTTAAGGAGTTTATAATTTTTGTTGTAGAGATCCTTGGTGTCTTTGGTTATGTTTGTTCTTAGGTATTTTATTGTTTTTGAGGCTATTGTGATTGGGAAGGTCTCCTTGTATTCCTTCTTCAGTTGCTTGTTGTTGGTGTAAAGAAAGGCTACTGATTTTTCTAGGTTAATTTTGTATCCCACCACTTTACTGAAACTGTGAATCATTTCTAGGAGTTTTCTGGTGCAGTTTTTAGCATCCTTTATGTAAACTATCATATCATCCACAAAGAGGGATAGTTTGACTTCCTCTTTTCCTTCCTTTAATTTCTTCTTCTTGCCTTATTGCCCTAGCCAGTGTTTCAAACACTATACTGAAGAGTGGTGGTGACAAGGGGCAGCCTTGCCAGGTTGCTACCTTTATGGAAATCCTTCTACCTTTTCTCCATTTAGGATGATGTGGGTTTCCTATATATGGGTTTGATTATGTTGATGAATGGTCCTTCCAGTTCAATTCTCTCTAGTACTTTAATCATGAAGGGATGTTGGATTTCGTCAAAGGCTTTTTCTGCATCCATTGAAATGATCATGTGTGGTTTTTGTCGTTCAGTCCATTTATGTTTTATGGTATGTGCTGATTTTTGTATGTTGAACCATCCCTGCATCTCTGGTATGAATCCAACTTGTTCATGGTGAATGATCTTTTTGATGTGGGTCTGCATACGGTTTGCAAGTATTTTGATGAGAATTTTTGCATCTGAGTTCATTGATGAGATGGGTCTGTAGTTTTCTTATTTTGGTTGCATCGTTGCCTGGTTTTGGTATTAGAGTGATGCTGGCTTCATAGAAGGAATTTGGGAGATTTCCCTCTGCTTGTATCCTTCTGAAGTATTCTTGAGTAATAATGGTTATAAGTCCTCTTTAAATGTTTTATAGAATTCTGCTGTGAAGTCATCTGGACCTGGGCTTCTTTTAGTTGGGAGGTCTCTTATTACATTTGCAATTTCTTCATATATTATGAGTCTGCTTAAGCTGTCAGTCTCTTCTTGGTTTCACTTTGGAGATTCTCCGTATTGCAGATATTCATCCATTTCTCTTAGGTTTTCAAATTTAGTAGAGTATAGGTTTTTGAAGTATTCCCATATGATTGTCTGGATCTTTTCATTGTCTGTTGTGATATTTCCCCTTTCATCTTGAATTCTATTGATATGGAGTTGCTCTTTCTTTCTTTTGGTTAACTGGGCTTGGGGTTTGTCTATCTTGTTTATCCTTTCAAATAACCAAATTTTGGATACATTGATTTTTTTGTATTGTTTTCTTTGTTTCTATTTGATTAATTTCTGCTTTGATTTTTGTTATTTCTTCCTGTCTGTTGCATTTAGAGTTTATTTGTTGTTGTCTTTCAAGTGTTTTTAGCTGCAGTGTTAGCTCAGTTATATGTGCTCCATCTGATTTTTTTTTAATTTAGGCACCCAGGGCTACAAACTTGCTTCTTAGGACTGCTTTTAAAGTGTCCCATAGGTTTTGTTGTGTTGCACTGTCATTGTCATTTAGTTCCAGGAATGCTTTTACTTCTTTATTTCCTCCTTGACCCATTCATTATTCAGGAGTGTGTTGTTTAGTCTCCATGTGTTCATGTAGGTATCAGGGTTTATCCTGGTGCTGATATTGAACTTTACTGCACTATGGTCTTATAGAATGCATGAAGTTATTTCAATTTTTTGTATTTGTTGAGTTTTTTTTTTCTGTGTCCAAGTATGTGGTCAATTTTAGACAATGTTCCATGGGGTGCTGAGTAGAAAGTATATTCTCTGGTGCCTGGGTGGAATATTTGGAAGATGTCTGTGAGGTCCATTTCCTGTATTGTATGGTTCAGTTCAGATGTCTCTCTGTTTATTCTTTGTCCAGTTGATATGTCCAAAGGACTCAGTGGGGTATTAAAGTCCCCTACTATGAGTGTGCAGGGGTTAATCTGTGCCTTGAAGTTCTGTAGAGTTGTATTTATAAAGGTCAGTGCACCAGAGTTTGGTGCATATATATTCATGTTTGTGAGGTCTCCATGGTTAATGTTCCCTTTGATAAGGGTGTAATGGCCCTGTTTATCTCTTCTAATTCCTTCTACTTTGAAGTCTATTTTGTCTGATATTAAAACAGTAACTCCTGCTTTCTTTTTTGTACCATTTGCTTAAAATATTTTTTCCAGCCTTTCACTTTAAGTTGGTGCCTATCCTTGAGGGTGAGATGGGTTTCTTGTTGACAGCATATCGATGGATTCTGTTTTCTAATCCATTCTTCCAGTATATGCCTTTTGATTGGGGCATTTAGTCTATTAATATTTAAGGTTATAATTGAGAGTTGTATGTTCCTTCCTTTAACCTTATTATCCATTTGTATTTTTTGTTCATGCTTCTACTTCTGCATTTCTGCTTTTATTAATTTCTCTTTCAAGATGCCTGGGGGTAGTTGCTCCTCTCCTCTGTCCTTTGAATTGCTTCAAGTATTCTCTGAAGGGTTGTTTTTCTGGAAATGTATTCTTTCATCTGATTTATCTCATGGAAGATTTTTCTCTTTCCTTCAACTAGAATTACATTTTTGTTAGGTACAGTAACCTGGGTTGGCATTTATAGTCATTTAGCACTGAGAATCCTTTGCTCCATGTTCTTCTTGCTTTCATAGTTTGCACTGAAAAGTCAGTTGTAATTCTGATAGGTTTCCCCTTATATGTAACTTGTTGTTTTTCTCTTGTGGCTTTCAGAATTTTGTCTTTGTTTTGGGCATCTAACATTTTAACTATGATATGGCAGGGGGAGTTGCTTTCCTGGCCTAGTCTATTTGGTGTGCTATGAGCTTCTTCCATTTGCATGGGTTTGTCTTTTTTTAATTTGGGGAAATTTTCATCTATTATTCTGTTGACAATCTGATCAATACCATTCTCTTGAGATTTTTCTCCTTCCTCTATCCTTATGATGCAGAGGTTTGATCTTTTCATGGTGTCCCACATTTCCTGGTTGTTCCACTCTGTGTATTTTTAAATTTTGTGTAATCTTTACTTAAGCTTTTTAGTTGTTCTGTGTTATCTTCTAGATCTGATATTCTTTTTTCTGCTTCTTCCATTCTGCTTCTGAGGCTTTTTCCCCATTCTTTCCTTTTTATTGGATGACTGTTTGATTTCCTTTTTCATTTCCTTTTAGAGCTTCTCAATCTTTTCTTGTAGCTCCTTGTTTTGCTTGTTAGTTTCCTTTTTCATTTCAGCTTGGGATCTTTTCAGTGTTTCCACTTCCTTCTGGAGTTTGTCATTTTTTCCCTCTAGCTCTTTCTGGAGTCTGTCATTTTCTCCTTTTAGTTCATTCTGAAGTTTGTCCTTGTCTCCCTCTAGGTCTTTTCTGTGTTTTTCATTCTCTCCCCTTTGTTCTATGATTTCTTTGATTATATCTGTGATGTTATTCTATGATCTGTGTCCTGGGCTACATCTGGGGAGATTCCATTGTAGGAGTCCTCCACAGACTCTGTAGAGTTTGGTGTGGAGTTATTCTGTACTTTTCCCATATTGTTCTTTCCTTGTGCTCTTGGCACGTGGTTTGCCTTTTGCCTGTATTTTGCCTTTTGCCTGTATTCTGATGCAAATCTTGAATGCTTCTTCACCTTGTTGAAGGATTGCTTTCCTTGATTCCTTCAGGTTCCTTAATTGTATTCTCCTTATGTATGGAGTGTTGGCTTGTCTAGGTTTTAGGCTTTTAATTTTGGTTATATATTGGAAGGTATAGTACATTCTTCCCTTTCTGTTCCATAAGAACTGGGTGGGTAACAACCCAGATGACACCTTCTGAGCACATTATTCCCTCTACTGCCAGCCACTCTCTCCAGGTTTCAGTTGGGGGGGTGTTTGTTGGTTGAGTTGCTTGCTTCCCCACCACCACACTTGGGCATCAGATGCCCACAGCCTCCTCTGAGTTCAAACCTCAGCTCCCAGCTCCCAGAATCTTCTGGGCCAAAAAATGAAATATATTTTCTCTGTCCACTCTTTGCTAACTGTGACTATTGTGCCAAGTACTCTGAAAATTGCAGTCTAATTTTTACTTCATAAAAACCCTGTATACAGTGATTGGATAACCCTGCCTTATAGCCCTGGTTCTATCTACTCAAAGTGCTGTCTTGCATCCAGTGACAGAAACATTGTCTGGAAGTTCATTAGCCTATAAAGCTCAAATTTTAATTCAAATCTATGCAATCAAAATCTGCACTTTAAAAAGATTATCAGATATTCCATAAATACATCAAAATGTGTTTGAGAAGAGCCAATGGGGAACTTTTAATCTAGTTATAGAAATAGTATAGATATAAAAAAATGGCCCCACAAACATCAACACTTTGGGACAAAAAGGAGCAAAAAACAAAGCATTGATTTCCAGAATATATAAACTACTCAAAAAACAAAGAAAGAAGAAAACAAATGACCCGCTCAATAAATGGAGCAAAGAACTGAACAGAGACTTCACAAGCGAGGAATTAGAGATGTCTGAGAAACACCTCAAGAACTGCTCAACATCACTAATCATTAAGGAAATGCAAATGAAAACCACTTTAAGATATCATCTTACTCCAATAAGACTGGCTAGGATCAAGAAAACAAATGATACCAAGTGCTGGAGAGGTTGTGGGGAAAGGGGAACACTCATCCACTGCTGGTGGGAATGTAAACTCGTACAGCCACTATGGAAAGCAGTGTGGAGAACCCTTGGAAGACTTGGAATGAACTTGCCACCCGACCCAGCCATACCACTCCTGGGCATGTACCCTCAAGACTTACGCCACCACAGAGATACATGCACGGCCATGTTTATTGCAGCTCTCTTCACAATAGCAAGGAGCTGGAACCAACCTAAATGCCCCTCAACTGACGAGTGGATAGAGAAAATGTGGTACATCTACACAATGGAGTTCTATGCAGCAGTAAAGAAAGACGACATCACGAGCTTTGCAGGAAAATGGCTGGAGCTAGAGGACATCATGCTGAGTGAAGTAACACAGTCCCAGAAAAACAAACGACGAATGGTATCCCTCATCTGTGGATGCTAGTGCCAATTACCCAATTGTAAGTATTTCTTGTATAGGGCCCCCTGAGCTTTTGTCCAAAGCAGTTGGGCATAACGCATTTTGGAAACAACAACAACAACAGAAAAGACTGCATCAAAGAACTGACTGAAACAGTGAACTTCTGCTCAAAACAGTCAACTTCCCCATGGAAAATATTGAGAATGACTAAGAGATGGAAAGCATGTCTGGCAGAATGCATGAGCTCTGGCGGGGTGGGGGAATGAGCAGGAACATGGGTCTAGATTTGTTAAAAATTAATAAATAAATAAATTTATGTGAAAAAAAAGAGAAAAATAAACTCTTTCTTCCACAAGTGAAAAAAAAAAAAAACTGTGTCACAGGTCTAGGGAAGAACGATGGGAGGAGGAAAAATCCAAGTTGAGGACGCCAACTGTTTTGTCTGGGAAAATGAAGCAGGCATCCTGAGAAGACTAGCAACAAAGGTATGGGGGTGAAGACAGTTGTGGAATGAACATAGGAGAATTAGCTTTGACTCTCTCCAAATGGTCACACATCAGACTCTGGGAAAGCGTCATAACCATGGCATTCTTCAAAGCCATCTCTGCTCTTTCATATCTTACTGGGATCTACCATTTTGTAGTGTAGGCATTCAAAAAACAATTAATGAATAAGAGACAGTTGTCAAAAATTACATCTCCAAAAAAAAAAAAAAATACATCTCCTTGGTGAATCCTTTTATATGAATGCCTCTTCCCAGCTTCTCCTGTTGCTATGAAACATAACCTTACAAAAACATCTTAAAGGAGAAAGGGTTTGTTTTACCTCACAATTCCTTAGGTTCCTTATTTATCAAACCAACAGAAAAAGAAACTAAGACACAGGGCAAGACTGGCCTAGCTTTGTTGAGAAAAGTCTAGTTAGAATTCCAATAGGTTTCCATTTGCAAATCCTTGCAGACTCTACCTTACCTTAAGCCAACAGGTGTGTCTGGCTTACTGGCAACTGCAAGGCTGGCTGGAGTGCTTCTGCTCCAGTAACAGTTTTTGCTCCTTTCATATCTATCCTGAGACCCTACAATCATGGCTGTCTGAGCACACTGACTTCAGGAGTTAATCCATACACCACATACTCTATTTATAATGTATTTCCCCAGGAAAAGTAGATTGCCAAAACCATTCTGAAGTACCACCCCCTACCATAAACCTCAAATTATTAGTGACTGTAATTTGTTGCATTGCTTAAACAAAGTATTGAAAATATAGCCAAGTTTCATATTCTAAGCAATCATTTCATAATAGTTCACAGATGCTAGATATGAGGTGCTAATAACTCAAAGAAAAATATAATTTCCCACCATAATACCTTCAATTTTTTCTATTTCCTGTAACCACATACATGAATTATTTAATACCTAAAACCCACCCCCAAACACATACACACACACACACACACACACACACACACACACACACACACATTCATGAGGTAAACAGAATTCTGTTCCTGCAAACATCTGCCTTGGAGCCTCCTCAGATATATCAAAGCTCTTCCTTCTGCTTACTACACAGCTAAGCCTCTGGTCCTGATCATGAGGTCAACTGAGAAGTACAGCCACAGTCTGTGGGAGAGGAAACACAAAAAGGACTTTGCTTAACAGTGCAACAGAAAATGCCTTTAAGAACTTTGCTCCCTGTGGATGAAAGCACTACCCCCGCCCCATGCACTCATGTGTTTCCAGAAGTCCTACATATTTTAGATTCTAGCTACTTCCAATCTGCATCTACCCACTCTAACCTGGGATGTTCAATATGATAAAAGGACATTTTTAATTCCTTCTGTTCTTCACAAAGTATGCCAAAACTTGAGAAATAGACTGTTGAAGTTCTCTCTCTATTATGAATTTATAAAAGTCTGTGCTGTAAAAACAAAAATGCAGTATAGGGGTCCTAAATGATGGTCTTTGGAGCTACTTTGTAGTGTCTGAGAGATGGCTTCTGTTGAGAATAGTAGTGGTTTTATGGTTGATTGAGGGAGAAATAAAGAACCATCCAAATTTGTTCTATTTAGCTACAAAATTAAAACACTGGATATCATTACTTAACAAGGTTTCATGTAACATTATACCTGAATACACACACTAAAAGTTTCTTTATTGCCACTGAACACTCCTAACAGGGCAATATGTAACAAGTTGTCTATCCCTAATCTAAAATGCTTGGAATAAAAAGGGGTTTCAGATTTCTGTGTTCATATTTTGTAATATTTGTATGTGCATAACAAGACACCTCAGGGATGGAATCCAAGTCTAAATATGGAGATTAATTTATGTTTTATATTCACTTGATATACAAAGCCAAAAGATAATCTCATACATTATTTTAAATAGTTTTGCACATGAACAAAGTTTCAGAGTGTAGAGTTCTTCACTTTGGGTGGCTGTTGAGTATCTGCTTAGTGTTCAAACTTTTAGAAATAAGAGCAGCTCAGATTTTGCAATTTTAGGGTAAGAGTGTTTGACCTAGGTTTCACAATCTGATATATATATATATAATTGTTCTTTTTGGCATATCTATATGTATGTACTGTGCACAAATTTATGTGCCTGTTCATGTGTAGGCTCACATGTGTGTGCATGTGTAGAGGACATAAGTTGATATCAGGTGCCTTCCTCCACATCTTCCCACATTACATACAGAGGCAAGGCTTCTTTTTTTTCTTTTTTGTCTTTTCGAGACAGGGTCTTCTTACTGAACCCATACCTCACAGTTTTGCTGCCTGACTAGTCACCTTGATCTGGCATCCTATCTCTGCCCATGTACTAGGATTACAGATGGGCTTCCATGCCCACTGCCTCTTATGTGGGCTCTGGGGTTCTTATTTGGATCCATACGCTTGCTTGCAGGGCAAGTATTTTGCCCACTGAACCATTTCTCCAGCTCAGTATTGTTGTTTATAATGAAAGTGTTAACAACTAATAAAAATTAAAGCAAAAATACCTCTGTATTTGTAACTGAATATATGTAACCAAAAAAATAAGATAGCAGGAAGTTGCATTTCCTTTGACTTAATAATTCTGTTTCTATGCCTAAATTTTTATTTTAAAATGACAAAATTTATATATAAGGAAGCATAACACCAAGGATGTTTAAATATGGGGGAAATAAAAAGAGCTGGAGAAGAAGAAGCTGCACACAGTGATGAATTACTGATCTGGCCACAATCTTAACAGAAGACACCCCCAGGGGTGCAGTCACCATGCCTGCTTTCTGAGAGGACACCTGGAAAGCTGCATCTGCCAAGAGCACAGCAGGTGGGGAGCAAAATTTACTCACCAGCTCTTTCAGATGCATCAGTTGGCTCTGACTCAAACTCCCACCCTGGGCCTGTGAGAATATAGAGACAGGCTACCTCCTCGGAAGTCTTAATCTATAGAAAACTTGGCCAAGAAAATTTGATGAGAATCACAAACTCAATCCAGCACAAATGTAAGGAAACATTTGCACATGAGCTTAAATACAGCATTCTTTTTATAAATAGAAGGGTTAGCAAGATGGCTCAGAGTACAAAGGCACGGGCTGCCAAGCCTCATGACCTGAGTTCAAACCCTTGGGTTCCACATGGTGAAGGAAGAGAATCAACTTCCATGAGCTGTCCTCTGACTTCCACATGTGTGTTGTTGCACACTTGCATCCATATATATATATATATATATGATATACATACATATATCTTACATATATGTAAGATATATGTATGTATATATGTATATATGTGTGTGTAAAAAGGAAACAACAAAAGAAGATAAATAACCAGTAATAGGTAATCATACATTACAGTGTTCCCTTATCTTGAACAGATAAAAAAGAATAAGAAAACTCTATAATGTACTTGTCTAAAAATATGTTCATTACTTATTGAACTATATACATTACAGATTTATACACGATATACTTCAAGATATAAAAGAAAAATGCTTCTTGACTATATGTATAAAATGTCTAAAACAGGGCTGGAGAGATAGCTTAGTGGTTAAGAGCACCAACTGCTCTTGCAGAGGACCCAGGTTCGATCCCAGCACCCACACGGTGGCTGAAAACTGTCTCTAACTCCAGTTCCAGGAGAACTACAGTTCCAGGGGAATCTGACACCCTCTTCTGACCTCCCCGGCATTGCACGACATGGGTGCACAAACCTACATGCAGACAGTACATTCATACACATAATAAATAAATAAATAAATAAATAAATAAATAAATAAATAATTTTTTAAATGTCTGAAACATACGTAGAATAATGGTCAAAAGGACATTCATCAAAACACTCATGGCTACAAATATAGAGTAGAGAAAACATTAAATATTTTATGTTAATAAATAATTTAAAGGAAGAGGATATTGGGTGTGTTTCCCCAGGTCTCTAATTCTAGCATTTAGAAGGTGGTAACAGAACAACCAGGTGGTGAAAATCAT
Organism: Rhizomys pruinosus; assembly: GCA_009823505.1. NCBI lineage: Eukaryota > Metazoa > Chordata > Mammalia > Rodentia > Spalacidae > Rhizomys > Rhizomys pruinosus. Next base: position 251,180 of record VZQC01004861.1, read on the forward strand.
CCTTGGATATACAAGAAATATGAGGTCATCTCAGGACTTTTGGATCCAGTCTCAAAAGATGAAATAAATAAGCACAAAAATGAAAGAGGAGGAAGAAATTTCACAAGGTCCCCCTCCTAGATGAAGAGCTACAGGCAATCAATGACTGATAACAGGGAAAATCAGTGTTGTCCAGGAACAAGCTCCTTGACAGCTTATCCAATCCCAGGTGGTCAGCCCTAAGCACATGTATATACTAATACTACTAAATAGAATATCAGAACATGGAGAGGGAATGAGAATGGGTGTGGGAAGAGTTGGAAGGGGAAGGGAGGGGGTAGATATGGTGTAAATGCAAAGACCTGTATGAAACTCAAATTTTTTTAACTTTTTAAGTTACAAAGGAAGAAAGGGAAGGAGGAAAGACCATAGATCAGGATCTATATTTAGCCAGATTTAACTAGATTGACTTAGTTGTTATACTTTTTTTTGTCTTTTTGAGACAGGGTCTCCCTGTAGCCCCAGCTGTCCTGAAACTCGCTCCGTAGACCAGGCTGGCCTTGAACTCACAAAGATCCACCTGCCTCTGCCTCCCAAGTGCTAGGATTAAAAGCGTGTGCCACCATGCCTGGCTAGATTGTCTTTGTTTTCTCTGGCTAATACAACAGAGTGTCTTAGACCCAGTGACTTATAAACCACAGGAGTTTATTTATCACAATTATGAAAGTAAGAGGTCTGAGATCAAGGCATGACCAGATTCAGTGCCCACTGAGTCCAGTTCCACCTTCCCTGTCCTTGTAATATATTTATGTAACAATGAGTGAGAGAATTTCTCAGGAGTTGCATTCATAAGGACACTGGTATCATTGATGGAGGCCTTGTGACCTGGTCTTGTCCTAAAACAGCTTATGCTCTTAATACTACAACTTTTGGAGTTAGAATTTTCTTAAATGTGAAAGAGATATGAGTAAATATACACCTCTGCCATCTCTAATTCCTCCTCTGTGAACTCTCTATTCAGTTCTTTGCTCTGTCTTAAAAACTGTTCAACATCACTAATAATTACGGAAATGCAAATTAAGACCACTCTAAGATATCATCTCGCTCTGATAAGAATGGCCAGGATCAAGAAAACCAATGATATCAAGTGCTGGAGAGGTTGTGGGGAAAGAGTTTACATTCCCACCATTGCTGGTGGGAATGTAAACTTGTACAGCCACTATGGAAAGCAGTGTTGAGAACCCTTAGAAGACTCAAAATGAGCTTGCCATTTGACCCAGTCATACCACTCCTGGGTATATACCCACAAGACTCATCTTACTGCAGAAATACATGCACAGCTATATTTATTGCAGCTCTGTTCACAATAGCAAAAAGCTGGAACCAACCCAAATGCCCCTCAACTGATGAGTGGATAGAGAAAATGTGGTACATGTACACAATGGAGTTCTATGCAGTGGTAAAGAAAGACAGCATCATGAACTTTGCAGGTAAATGGATGGAGCTGGAAGTCATTATATTAAGTAAAGTAACACAATACCAGAAAAACAAATGATGAATGGTATCCTTCAACTGCGGATGCTAGCGCCAATAACCCAGTTATAAATATTTCTTGTGGAGAGGGATGCATATTAAAAGAACAACAACAGAAAGACTGCATCAGAAAACTGACTGAAATGGTGAATCAGGAGGGGTGGGAGGGGCGGGAGAGGGACATGGGTCTATATTCGATTAATGTATATTTAATTGATGTGAGTTCAACAAGTATCCAATTTTACCCAGACTCTGTCTACATGTTACATGGTGTTTTAGGACTTAGTAAAAGTAAATATGTGTATATTAAACAACATTGGTTTAAAGGTTCTGATAAAAATGGTAATGCACCTGAGTCAATTGGAAATATAAATTGTTGTTGTCCACATTTGTTTTACTTTAAAATCTGTATAACAATAACTTTGGAATAGGCACATACAAATGTTCTCTATAATTTTTCTGTTGTACAGTATCATCTTATAGCATTCTGTTTTACTTGTAGGATGATTTAACTTAAAAAATTAAGTTTGCTTCCCAATTTAACTACATACCGTAACCCAAAACAGCATGGGTGAATTTGATGAAATCTGTGCCTTGATTCCAGCCTATAGTTATGTGTAATACAACTTACTTTTTGAGACTCATGGGCCAAAAAACAAAAAAACAAAAAGCATAAAAAGGGGGATACAGATAGATATGAAACCTTTTTGTCAAAAACCTTACAATTCAAATCTTAAAACTAACTATGGGAAAAGATTTGCATGTTCCAACAGGTCAAAATGTCACCAACTTAATGGCTGAGAAAGAAAAGATACAGCTTTGCATTATGTAGGATGTACCAGGAAGTGCCAGCAGAAAGGTTGGCCCCTCTGATCATTGAAAGGAAGAAAAGCCTCAGATTGCAACAGACATCAAACACCTTGGTGGATCCTACTTGTAACAACTATTTATAATGAGTCCTAATGAAACTTACCTTCTAGGTTCTGCAAGGTTTTAATATGAGAGATTTTCTTACCTCTCCCCCCATAGAACAAGGAGAAATGTGATGATGATGAGGTCATTCTCTAACTGTAAATTTGAGCCAACTGTTACAGAGGTAATCTCTTATGAAACTGGTAAAACTGCCTTCTTTAATTGACTAATAGACATAGGAACTGAGAAAAGGATTATTGTCTATTCAGATCCAAATGGATCTAAATAGATCTAAAGTCTCCTTAAGCTATGCACTTAAACAAAATATATTAATACAGGAGAGCTCTGATATCAGCAATGGATTATTCTACCAAGGACATGTTGGCCAGGGGATCCAATCCCCCGCAAAGGTAAAGGCTTCTTGCCTGTAAACTGGGATACCTGCAAGAAGAGAGGCAATAAGTCCCTGTTGTCGAAGACCTTCAGTAACTCTAAACTTCATTGAGTTGGAGAGCTGGCTCCAGAGACTACCAAGCCCACTAAAGAAATTCATCCTTTCAATTCTGTTTCTCTAGAACGACTTCTGGTACCAAAATCTGTATTAGTCAGGGTTCTCTAAAGAAACAGAAGCAACAGGATGAATATATATAGCTATATACAATTTATTGATTTGCTCACGTGACAGAGTTCAAGGATTCCAACAGTAGCTGCACCACACTGGAAAGGCCGAGACGAGAATCCAGGGAACTGCTCAGTCTGCAAGGCTGGATGTCTCAGTAGTCCCAATCCAGTGCTGAAGGCCCAAATGGGTTCCAGGAGATCTCCGGTCTCAGTACATGCTGGGATCTGAAAAGTTGATCACACCCCGCAGCAAGACAAAACTCACCAGATGAGAGGGGCAAGCCGCAGGAAAAAAAAGGACCAGCTCCTCGCAAAGTGGCCTTAAAAATACTGCCTGCCAGCAGAAGGTAAGCCCACATTTGGGGTGGGCCAAACAGGTTGAGGTGGTCAATCAAAGACCCTTTTCTCTTATTTTTCCTTAGTCCAGTCAAATTGACACCGAGGATTAACCAGCACACAATAGCCTCTCCTTGAGTCAAAGCAAGAAGCCTCCCTCAGCACAGCTACAACCTCACACCTGGCAATACTGTGCCAGTCAGCGGCAGCCTATGCCTGTATATCCCAAACTGATGAGCAATTAAGCATCCTTGGGAAAACCCCACGGCTGATGCCACAGAACTTACATCGCCTAGTGATTAGGAGATCGTTAAATAAGCCACAAGTAAATCACGTGTCATATTTACAGAAAAAAGCGAGATCAGGACTTACATTACATACAAACATCTTGCCTCCTATACCAAAGTAACCTACCCATAACAATTAGGTACTGTTTAAATACCTATATATCTTATATTGCTTTTACTTCATTAGTAGAAAAAGATATCCTGAAACGTTACTCATGGATCAAACCTGTCCAGCCCATGAAAGGAAACAGCCAGAATTGACCAGAGTCCAAGACAACAGCTCCAGAGAAAGTAGACTGTTTTGCTTCTCGTCCACCTGTGCCCCTTTTCTAAGCCTAGGGAACAATCTGCAGAAGAAGGGGCATGGTAGAATGTAAGGGCTGCAATTGGGGTGAATGATGAAACTACAGCAATATAGTCTGGACACTCATCTGATCAACTTGATTGAACATACAAGCCCCCCCAGCTGGATGGTGGGACCCATGGGCAGTGTGGGTTTGGGCACAACTGCTTGCAAAATGGTTTTACATGATGGATGTTTGTACTCATAAATGATTATATATATATAACCATAGCAACAGTATCTGGATCTTAGGGAGATGATAGGATGCTCAATCTTGGTGTCAACTTGACTGGATTTAAAATCATCTGGAAAACACACCTCTGGGTATGTCTGTAAGGATATTCGCAGAGGGGTAACTGAGGAATAGGGAAGACCCACCCTGCATGCCAGTGGTGCTGTCCGTGGGCTGAGGTCACAGACTGGATACAAAGGAAGAAGCAAGCTTAGCACCAGCGTCCATCTCCCTCTGCTTCCTGACCTTGGGCACATTGTGACCAGATGTTTCACATGCCTGTCTTCATGCCTTCCACACCAGGATGAACTGTACCCTGGAACTGTGAACCCAAAATAGCAATGACAAAACTAATACAGATCACTATCATCTATTCCAACCAGTAACATACTACTCTTAAGGACTGACTTCTGAATTCTGATCTTATTGCTATGGATATTTCTCGCAGCCTTCCTTGACAATAGTTCAAATGGTCTGTTTTAACATTTAGAGATATGCATGTTAGATGGAAACACCCTATAAGGATAAAGCAGAGTTTGCCTCATTTATCTTGAGTAGTCTTGATCCAAAGAATATCCTCCAACAAAACACAGTGAAAAGACAGGCCTGAGAGAGATTATGAATGAAATGCAGAAAGAACAGCAGACAAATTAAATTAAATTGTCTCATTATAAAGTCCCCTCAGATCATAAGAATGAACAAAGATGGTGTTAGCCAAAGAGAACAGAATGGGATAATGGACGCTGAGGGGATGATGGTATGTTAAGGCAGCTTTTATAAAATATATTTTAAAATTTTGTTCATGGGCTGGTGAGATGGCTCAGTGGGTGGAAGGAGTGCATGCCAAGCAAGTCTGACTGTCTGAGTTCAATCCCCAGAAGTCATGGTAGAAGGAGAGAACCAACTTCTAAAATTTGTCTTTTGTCCATATGTGTGGTGAGGGACACTCACTCTCATGCACACACACACACACACACACACACACAAACACACACACATCATATGCACATGCATACATACAATAATAATAAATTAAATAATTTTAAAATTAACAAATGCATTCTACATGGCAGCACTACAGAAAAGACCTGCACTTGCCCCCAGGCAGTAGGTATTGGAGGGAATCAAGAATGCTCCTGAGGCAAAGGGAGTGGCTTCATTTTATCCAGTGAGTTTGAGCTAGACAAATACAGCAAAAAATATCTCCAGTTGGTAAATAAGAGATCTTATTCAGAAGTAGCTTTAACTAAATGTGATCCTTTAAGTTAACAGATTTAGTAGCAGCAACACATTGCAAGGCTTCTCTCATGTATCTTCTAAGTCATTAATTCTTCCAAAGATCGTTGAATTTTAAAACAAAGATATGCCTTAAAGAAAATGTTAAAAACTTCTCATTTTTAGAGCGAAAGCAAAACAATTTTTAAATGGGAAAAATTGCAACGCACAGAAAGTTCTAAAATGCAGAGTCACTGGGTGATATCAGAAGACTGAGAGCCAGCCTATTCCCCTAAAGATGTATAACACCTTTAGGAAGTGATTGATATTCTCCAGCCCTCTGCTACCTCATCTGTAAAGTCAGATCAACCACTAAGTACCTCGTATGTTCACGCTAATTATTTTTTCTCTTAAGAAGTGTTGTCTCTTCTATGTATGAAGATTCAAGAACATTGCATGACTTGCAGAATGCTGTGCAGGATTGTCTCCCAAATTGAAACATTCATTCGAGGGCAAGGAGGGGGGCTCATAAGACTTGTAAAGTAAATGAAATATACCAGGCCAAAGAAGAAAAGAAAAGCTACTAGTCTCAGGAAGCTCCTGAAGCAATAAGATTCACAAAGCCCCTCCCCAGAGTTATATAAGCAGTAGTAATTGCTGCAGAGAGGAGACTATCCACCTGGAAGAGCTGCCTGCAAGTTGTACACAGAGTTCCTGGGATGAAAGTTCCAAGAAACTTTACCTATGCTAGGGTGGACTGTTTGGTGATGCAGCTGCCTGTGATGTGCTCCTCTAGGTAACTCCAGTAACTCATTCCATTGGTCTACCATCAGTGTCCTATCTAGAATGACAAGATGTCTGCTCTCCCAAGGAAAAGTGACGCAACACCTAAGTTCTTGTAGGAATTTGCACGTGAAGATTCAGAAAAATAATTTTTAATTAAATATTATTTCAATTAGTATTTAAAAAATCTTCCATGGTCATTTTACAAACTAAAATGCAGGGTAAAAGTTTAAAAACAAATCACTTGAGGGGTTGGAGAGACTGATCACCAGTAAAGAGCACTGATTGCTCTCACAAAGGACATGGGTTCAATTCTCAAAACTCATATTGTGGATAACAACCAACTGTAACTCCAGTTCCAGGGGAGCCCAATGTCCACTTCTGACTTTTGTGGGCATTGCACAACACAGACGCACTTATACACATGCAGGCAGTACACTTACACACATGCAGGCGGTACACTTATTAAAAAAAAAGAGGGAGGTGGGAGGTGGGGTACTATCCTTTCTGGGCTACAAATGGAAAACTCTGTGTTCCAATCCTATTGATAAATTTTCAATTTTTCTGATCTTGAAACTAACAATGGGAAGAGAATTTTATGTTCCCACAGGTAAAAATCACCAATCTAAATGCCTGAAAACATACAACTTATGGCTATGCAGGATGGACTGGGAAATGCCAGCAGAGAGGTGTTGACCATCTGAACATAAAGAAAAAAAACCTGATAGGCCTGAGTCACAGACGCTGCGCACTCTCTGAATAATATTGGGGTTAAGTTTATAATGGGCCCCTAATGAAGTTTACCTTTCCAGATACTGAGAAACCTTCCTACCTCTCCCTTTATAGGAAAAGAAAAACATATGGTACTGAAAACCACTCCCTACTGTAAACTAGACCATTGTTACAGTGGTAATTTCCTTATAAAAAGGCATAACGTATAATTGATTGATAGGCATAGGAAATGTGAAAGGATATTTCCTATCTAGAGACAAATTCATAGTAAAGTGTTTTATAAGTTGTAATTAAGCCAAAATAAATTACTACAGGAAAGCTCTGATATCAGCAATGAATTATTCTGCCTAGGAGATGTTGGCTAGGGATTCAAACCCGCTCCCCTCACCCCCCACCAAATATAAAGGCCTTTTGCTTATAAAGTGGGATATATGCAAGGGGAAAAGGCAGTAAGTCCCTGTTGTTGAAGACACTGGTGGTGATCATAAAAATGTATGAGAGTCACTTGCTAGCATACCAACTGGCCTCTGAAATGCTAGAGAGTGTTACCAAAGGCCCTAAAAGCAATACAGCAAAATATTGGTCTCCCTGAACAAGCAAGACTCCTCCTCATTCTATCAGCTACACCTCAACAGCCTGGAGATACTGTGCAAAGTGGCAGCCAAGTGTATATATATATATAATATTATATAGGTATATATATATTATATATATCCCAAATCTATGTGGCTATTTAGCTCTCCCCATGGAGGAATAACTCACATGGATGCCACAAGCTTATGTCTCTAGTGGTTAGGAGATGTATAAGCCACACATAAAAGACCTTGTCACCTCTCTTAATAGAAGAAACCAAGTTTGCGATTAGCTATACCATCTGTTTATCAGTTTTTCTGTTGCTGTGAAAACACCAGACCAAGGAACATATAAAAGAAANTATATATATCCCGAATCTATTTGGCTATTAGCTCTCTCCTTGGAGGAATAACTCACAGCAGATGCCACAAGCTTATGTCCTCTAGTGGTTAGGAGATGTTATAAGCCACAATAAGAACTTGTCACCCTTTATAGAGAAACCACAGTTTGCAGATTAGCATGCCATCCAAGCATCTGTGTTTTATGCTGTGTTATATCTGTGTTTTATGCTCACAGCTTAGCTTGACATAATAATTGGTACTGCTTAAATGCCTGTACATCCAATAGCTTGTGCTTTGTTAGTATGACTAAAAAGGGTATCACTGGAAAAGCTGTCAACCCATGAAGGGAAACAACCTGAACAGACTGGAGTCCAAAATGACAACTCCAAAGAAATTAGACTGCTTTCTTCTCACCCACTTGTGCCCCTTTCCCAAAGCCCAGGGAACAAACTGAGGAAGAGGAGGCGTGGTAGATTGTAAGGGCTGCAGAGAGATAGGGGTGAATCGTGAGACGACAGGAATATAGTCTGGACTCCTAATTGATCAACATGCCTGTGCATACAAGCTTCTCCAACTGGACTATGGGAACCTTGGGTTGTTCAAAATTGGACATAGATACTTGCAAAATGCACCAATTACCTAATTGTATTACATACTGAGTAACATCAATGTTATCTGCAAACAACTGTGTCATTATATTGTAGAATCCCTTAAAAATAAAATAATAAAATAAAATAAAATAAAGAATCAAAAAAAGAAATAAACTAAACTAAATTTTATTTTATTTAAAATATATATATATATAAAACAATAAATTTTTAAGAAAGAAAAAAAAGGAATTTTAAGGAACAATGTATATTTAATTGATGTGTATTTAACAGGTATCCAAATTTACCCAAACTTTGTCTACATATTATATGGTATTTTAGGACTTAGTAAAAGTAAAAATGTCTATATTAAACAACATTGGTTAAAAGGTTTTAATAAAAATGGTAATACATTTAAGCTAAAAAAAATAATAAATAAATAATTTAAAAAAAAAACAAATAACTTGGAATCTTATCACCCAGAAATAAACACGATTGATATCTTGATGAAGATTGTTCCCTAAGTACTTTCCATTCTTTCTCTCTCACTCTGTCTCCAGCCCTGTCTTCTCCCACTGAATGTAGTAAATGTAAGGAAAACCTTCATTTTAATTTATTCCCTGTTAAAAATACTGCCAAGTCACTGAGTTTCTATATGATTGCCATGTATTAAGACAAATGCTACAAAAGAACAATAGAAATCTGCAGGTGAGGTTTCACAGCTTAAACCTTGTCTTTGATATTAAAGATATAGAAACTCATAACCAGGGGTCAAAATGTTAAATGAAAAAACCAGACAAGCACCACATTTTTACCTCTCATAGGAGGAAAAGACATAAAAATCGAAGTGGGACTCTTGGGGAAGAGGAAGGGGAGTCAGAGTAGGAGAAAGGGAATAAAAATAATGGGGTAACTATGACCAACCTATGTTATATATACATTATGAAAATGTCACAGTGAATTACAGTAATTTGTGCAATTAGTATGTGATTTAAGGAGTACAGAAAAATAAAAAAGGAAGCACTTTGATGATAGAGAAAGACTCTCCTGGACCATTAAGACCATGTGTGAGGAAGATATCATGAAGGATGATGGGACCTGAAGCCCTAGGAAGAGGCTGCAGATGTTGGCTTTCTAGTTGAAGAAGCCAAAAGGAGAGATGACATCACATTTTGGACAGCAAGTTCACTGTTGATCATTTAATCACATAAATTATACATGCATCCTTGAAGTTGGCCAGCCAACTTTTCACTAAAAGAAATACCATGACTCAATGAATGCAGACAGGGATCCTCATTAATGGCCGCAAACTGCCAGATCTTCTGGAGCTGGAGATACTGGTGGTCTTGAGCTGCCTAAAGTGGGTGCTGGGGACCATATTAGGTCCTCTGTAAGGGCAGCATGCACTCTTAACCACTGAGCAACTTCTCCAACCCCCAAGCTGTTGTTTTATAAATTACCTAAAACAGTGAATGCATTTTAGTTCATATTGGCTATTTTTATTTATCCTGTTAAGAATGACCTCCTGTGTGCTGTGCACTTGGCTTTCCTTCGCGAATCTTTTTAGAAAATATTTTAGAGATATTGATCCTGGCTACACTGCAAATATTTCCCCACTTTTTCTTCCTTTTAACTTGACTTTATAACAACTTTTCTGTGTGATACTTTAACATTTTATGTTGTCACATCTATAGTCCTATATTTTTGTGTGTGTATAGCCTCATTTTGAAGTGACTTGGGGGGGGGGAGACAGAGATGCAGAGAAACTGCACCTACATTAAAGATTCTACAAAAGCAAATGACTGAATGCAGAGATAATGGAGAGTTAAAGTGTTGCTCACCAGATTCTAATTATCTTGGGCTGTTGTTAGTTCTTTGAAAGCCACCCACTGCCCACTCCTGTGTCCCCCCCTAACATTCTTGAGACTGTCGAAACCTTACAGTGTATTCTCAGCAGACCAGAGGCTTTCACAGAAGGCTAAGAGTGCCATCAGATAGCGTATGAAGCCCAGGGCCGTTTCCCCTGCTTTGCTGCAGCCCCTGCCAATGGATTTCACAAATCCTTTGATCTCTGGCTTGCTTTCTTCTGTAACTAATAAAAGTCTCGTGTAACATCCAAGGTGGAACTCGGTATTTGGGAAAACCTGTGTTCCTAGGCCACGGTCACTAATATTTTGCTCCAGAATAAGCTATCTGTATTCCCTTTGGGGTGAGAAATATATCTTGTTTTGTCTTTGTCAATACTACCTAAGATTCTACTTTATTTATTTATTATTTTTTGTCTTTTTGAGACAAAGTCTCCCTATAGCCTCAGCTAGCCTGGAACTCATAGAGATCTGCCTGCCTTAGGATTAAAGGCGTATGCCACCACACTTGGCTTAAGATTCTACATGGCATATAGTGTTTATATGGAATCATTTTTTGCCATTTAAACTATTGATTATCTAGAATTCTTTTAATGCTTCCACTGTTTCACAGTGTCTGAACATTCTAGTGCCTCATATTCAAAAATCCATTATTTCTCTATCAAAAGTGTTCATTTCTGGTTATTTTTAGAACATTTTCTAGATTTGGTTTTGCTTCTCTCTTGGTCACAGTTCATCATTGAAGAAAGTTAAGGCAAGAACTGAGGCAGAAACCCTGGGGGAATACTGCTTGCTAGCTCATCAGCTTATGCCCAGATAGCTTTTTTATATAGCCTACCTGCCTAGGGGTGGTGCCACCCAAAGTGGGCTGGGCCCTCCCCACAACAATTGTCAGCCAAGACAGTCCATCACAGACATGCCATAGGCTAATCTGATCAAGGAAATTCTTCCCTTGAGAGTCCTCTTCCCAGGGAACTCTAAGTTATGTCAAGTTGGCAATAAAAACAAACCCAGTCTTGTACAAAAATATATATAATAAAAATATATAAATAAATAAATAAATAAACAAATAAAAAACAAACCCATACAGTAGGGCAGTAAAAGATAGTTGATAGATATTGAAGAAGAAAATATGCAAGCAAAACCATGGCTCCAGGAGTTCACACTGCCAAAGCAATCACAGAGTAAGAATTGTTTACCCGCTGAACTGCAGACAGATTTTAAGGAAGATACTTAAATCAACCAATGCCATTAATCTAAACATTTATTTTGCTATCACCCAAATACTACAAGAACTCAGAAATTCTCACCAAAACTTTTTCTTCCACAAGTTTAGCACTATATTTAAATTATTTTAGAGGCTTATAATATAATCTTCTTTAAAGAATAATAATCTTTTGTTTCTCAAACACTTTGTCCAAACAGTCTTTGCTTAAAACTTCTTAAATGAGATGACTTCTTTCATTCTTCAGACTGTGTTTCTATCATGTATTGCTGATTTTTCAGAATTTCTGGAGGCCCAAGCATTCTGTTTTAGAAGGCTATTTCAGCCCACATGCTCAATGTTAAACAAGATGCATCAACCACTGGAAAAGCGTCCAGCTGCCCCACATGTAGAAACATGTGTGAGAGATATTTGGGGAGAAAAAAATGGGCATTCTTCAAATCTTGGGGGAAAAGTAGGTAGTAAGCTCTAAGAAGATGTGACTTGCCCTTGAAAAAATAAGAGAAAGAACACACTGACATTGCAGCATCTTCTTTTCTATTTCCTTTTCTATTATCGTGATAAAGCACTCTCACCAAAAGCAGCTTGAAAAGGAAAGGGTTCACTTGACTTTTACTCCCATGTCTAGTCCATCATTGAGGGAAATCAGAACAGGAACGGAAGGCAGGAACCTGAGTCAGGACCCATGCAGTAGCATTGCTCGCTAGCTTTGTCTCTGGCTCTCTCAATGTCACATGTTTAGTTAGCTTTCTTATACAGCCCATGAGCACCTGCCCGGAGAAGGTCCTTCTCACAGTCGGATGGACCCTCCTGCCTCAGTGCAGTCTGCCACAGATACACCACAGGCCAAGCTGAATTAGGTGATTTGTCAACTGAGGTTTTTCCTCTCCAATTATTCTAGGTTGGGTCGTGTTGGCAAACCTAACTGGGACAAAGTACCAGGTACTAAATATACACACACAAAAAAATCATAAAATAAGACAGGTGAATGTGCATGTAGAGTGGGTGTTGGGATTAAAACTTGGTCAAAAACGTGAGCTTGAGCTTCTGAGTACAGAATTAATGTACACAACAGAATGTGAATCTGTGAAGTTCTGAAATAAAAACCCCTAGGAATAAAGTAATTGCTACCTTTGTTCATCACACACTAAAAACAAACAAATGTTATTCATCCTAAATATTACAATTTTCACACCATTTTCATTTATTTTGTAATTATCCTCTAATTGGATATAAACATTTCCCTAATCCACACTCAAATCAACAACCAAAGGAAAACAATATAATCTAACTATATGAATGAGGAGTAGGCTATATTGTATTTAATGTAGTGAGCAATACCACAGATTCCTAGGAGAAACTGTAGGTCCTTATTCATTCACTCATTCAGTAAATCAATACATTCTGACAACCAGTAAAGTACCAGGTACTTTCTAGGAACTGGATATGGAGCAATGAATACGTCGAGCAAGGTGTTTGCTCTCACAGACCTCACAGATAGTAGATGAGATGAGATGATAAATACATCAAGAGGGTCAGGGGAGATCATAGAAGAGAAGGTAAGAGCCAGATAATGGGAAGGAGGGCCTTGAAACACTGTCATGTGGCCATGATATGGCTGTGGCTCTAATGAACCCACAGCAGCTGGATTGTCTGCAGAGTTGGCACTTGACCTGTAAACATTCAGTCAATAGGAGAGGGTCTCATTGGGTCCCATCTGGGGAAGCTAATGGTAGTTGAGGGCTTCTGGGGAAGAGGAAGTTACTGCCCACACCCCTGCTAATGCAGTTATCCCTGGCTAAACCCAATGACACACAAAGCAAAAACAAAACAAAAAGATGAAAGGGGGATGGTCTCGGTCCAAGGACAGGAATGTTGCTGAGGGTGTGAGAGGGTTGGGAGCTGAAATGGACCAGAAGAGGTGGCTTAGCAGCTAAGAGCACTGGTAGCTCTTGCAAAGGACCCAGGTTTAGTTCCAAGCACCCACATGGTGGATACCAACCATCTATAACTCCAGTTCCAGGGGAATCTGATTCCTTGTGACCTCTGTGAGTACTGCATGCTGCAGGGGAATTTACATACATGAAGACAATACATTCACGCATATAAAATGAAAATAATAAGTAAAATATTTTTGAAAAGGTAAAAAATAAAAATCAATCTGATATTTTAAAATTCTAGGAAGGGCTGTAGTTTTAAAAAAGAAAGAAGTCTGGAAGGAGACACACCTTCAACTGAAAACACAGAGAGGTGTTTGTGGGAGAGAAGAAGGCAGCCATAATGACTCAAAACAGCCAGTGCAAAGAGGCATGAGGCAGTGAGAAATGGTTAGAAAGCCCTCATCTGGTAGAAAGAGGGGGATTAAAATTATTTAATTAATTTATTTAGTGTTTTAGTGCTAAAATCCAAATATACATTTCTTTTTTTAATTTTTTCTTATTCTGAGACAAGGTCAGCATGAGACTCTCACGAATATACTCTGAGTCACATTTCACTTCTTCATGACTGAAGTAGACTCTGTGACCATGACCAGTATTCTGAGGAGCTACCTTCTTTGTCCAACAGAAGCTGTGCTGCAAAAGGAGAGTGTGTGTGGCTGTGGGAGTCCTGGGAAACAACAGCCAGTCTGACCGGCAGATCGGGATGGCTACTGCCCTCCAACGAGCATTTTGATGACTGCCTTGAGAAATGACTCCAGAAGAGCGACTGCAAAAACCATTTCTTTCCATAACTCAGGGGAGAGGCAATGAAGAGTGTGGATATTGTGACAGAAGTGGAGTTGTTCAGAGGTAAAGAGATTGAGGAAGCAAACTGAACCCATGCTGATGGCCTGGATCTCTAGGTCTGTGCCCAGACTTTAGTCCTCACTCGGGGCTGGTGATCTGAGGCACTTCCTAAATCCAGGACATATAGTAATAGTCTGCAGCATAGATTAATCACTGTCAGGAACCAGTAAGATGGCTCAGTGGGTAAAGGCACTTGTAGACCAGCTGACAACCTGAGTTTGATCCCCAGGGTACCAAGGTAGAAGGAGAGAATCAACTCTCAAAAGTTGGCCTCTGACCTCCACATACATGGGCTGCATGTCTGTACATCAGTCACACACACATAAATAAATAAATAAATAAATAAATAAATAAATAAATAAATAAATAAATAAACTTTTTAAAATAATGGTTGCACAATGTTTTACAGTATTTTGCAAATTTTCCTGTGTTTCAGCAACAATATATTTCCTCAATCTTTTAACTGCCCAGCAAATCCTTTAAAGTCAAGTACATATTTTCCCTAAGAGCTTAAGCCACAATTTCCGATAATTAATTTTTGAAACCTCTCTCATTCCCTGCATATAAATTTGGCAGTATGCACAAATTCTTGATTTTTTTTAATTAATTAAAAAAGCAAGTTTTTCCTTTTGAAAGTGTTTTCCTTATATATAGACATATCCATAAACAAGTTATTTTCTATTATCTTTGATATAGAAAAATATTTAAAATAAGCACACACACACCAAGTCTATGCCTCTGCTGGGACATCATTTGAGAATATTGGCCATATAGGGTAGGTCAATTGAGCTGGGAAAAAAAAGGCATCATTTCAAAGATAAGAGCTAGTTTTTCATTAGCCTCAATATAAAAATCCCTATGTATGTTCATACACACAAACCCACATGAACAATAAATAACCACAGTAAATTAATGGGGACTGTTTGACATTACATAGTATAACAGCCATTTCCAGATTCAGGTTTGATGCTATTTTTATTTACTTTAATGAAAATGATGGCATACTCAAAGGAAAGATAAAACATTTCTAAATTTCTGAAAGCACTAAGTATTGGAGCTAGCTACTTCTGACTTCTTCTTGAGCCTACTCTTCTGTCAATTGGAGGAACCATTATTGTCTGCATGGAAGCCCTTGCACTGGCCAATAAAGAAGTATTACATTGAAAAAAACACATATTTCCAGGAAAACCTTTGCTATTTTGTGTTTCCTGATTTAAAGGAAGAGAAAAGAAAAGGCACAAGCCAGGATCACTGGAAGCCAATTAGAAAAGATTTACACACACACACACACACACACACACACACAAATGGGGCACTCGGAGTAGGGAGAAGTCTCCATGGCTAAAGTGTTTGCCTTGCAAAGAAAAAGTACCTGGACTGCAATCTCAGAATCCACATAAAAATAAAACTACTGGCAATGGCAACATTCACCTGTAACTCCAACACTAGAGAGACAGAGATAGGCCAGTTAGTCTAGCCAAAATGGTAACTCCCAGATTCAAAAAATAAGGTGGAGATCAGGCCAACAAGATCAGCCTACCTGACAACATTCCAACAAGAAACACTAATTGAACTCAGTGGGGGTGGGAGAGAGAGAGAGAGAGAGAGAGAGAGAGAGAGAGAGAGAGAGAGAATGTCAGGAGTGGCGGCTATGTAAAAGTGTAACCAGAGGAGAGGGAAAGGCTTGCTAAGGTGGATATGATCAAAACACATTGTTTACATCATTATAAAATTTCCATGAAAATAGCAATATTTTATTTTTCAAAAAAAGATGGAAAGAGATTAAAGGAGAAACCTTACATCAACCTCTGGCCAACACACATACCTGCATTTACACGTGTACACACACACACACACACACACACACAGAGAGAGAGAGAGAGAGAGAGAGAGAGAGAGAGAGAGAGTCAGCCTTGAAATACTTCAAACCCCAGACACCCAAATAGAGTATTCTCGAAGAATGGAAATTCTTGACTTGCCTCGTGTTAAAAAAAAATTACCCTAATAAATTTCTGCCATCGTAAAATCATCTGAGCTCAGCTAAAACGGTTTTATGGACACGGTTAGAGGGCATTATTTTAGAATTATGCTGGAGGCAAAATGACAGCAGAGAAGGCTATGCATACAAGAAATTATGTTCCAGTCTCCCCACACCAATACTAGACCTAGTATCTTTATTTCTTTAATGATCACACCCAGATACTAAATCCATTTCAATTATTTTATTAAGAAAAGAAGAGAATCCCATCTCATGTATTTTCTTTGAGTGTTCTACCCCCCAAAAGGCAATAATATTGTAAAATATTTATTCCATTAGTTTTAGGTAATTGAAATGCCAAGCTCTCAGCGCTTAATCTCTGCCGGCAGGGAGAGCTGCCTGCTGTCACTTTTTATTAAGTCCTTTTTTGCTGTTTTTTTGCATAGTCAATAACAGTGTCTCAACCCAAGGAAAGATATAGAGTAACATTTAACCAAAGCCTATGATAAGGCAATGTTTACATTCAGGATAATATGAAAATGTCCACTCTACCCGGGCAAAGATTTTTCTCTAGGTTAACTAATTAGAAGCTTTATGAGGAGCATTCATTATTCTGACAGGCATGGAGATTTCTAAACATTCCTAAGTTCTTAAGTACTATTTTCCCTAAAGAGCCTGCACCTGCACAGGTGGCTGGATTCTGGCCGTATTTGATAATCATGCTTCCTTCTCTGTAGTGCTGAAGTGGGCTGCAGGGCCCATGCTGCATGCTCATACCACTGACGGGTGGGGACCTTGGTGGCCTCCTAGTCATTGTTTTATTTATTTATTTTTCTGAAGCAGAGTCTCCTATAAGCCAGACTGCTTTGAATTGGATATGTATCTAGCCTTGAACTTCTGAGCCTCCAGTTTCCATTTCCCAAGTCCTGGGATTGCAGATGTGTGCCACAGGTCAGCATGTCCAGTGCTTGGGAAGGAACCCAAGGCTTTGTGCATATGAAGCAAGCACTCTGTCAGCTGAGCTATATCCCCATCCCATGCCTCATGACTGTTAAGGGCCTCTTCACAACTCAAACTGGTTAATGCAGTCTTCCCAGCTGAGCTCAGATCAGTAACATCACGAAAGTAAACAGGTAGGGAACAAATCTGTCTTTAGTGGCACTAAATGGGAAGAAGAAGATGTATTTCTGCCACCAGGGCACTGAGCAGGTACGCAAGGCCTCCTTAGTACCAAAGACCACATGGCAAAGAGGGACTTCAGTAAGTCTGGACTCTGAGTTGCAAATTAGGAAGACTTTTTTTAACATCTTTTTTTATTTGTTTATTATTTTTAAGGGATTCACAATCTAAGAGCACAGTTGTTTTCAGATCACATTGACGTCGCTCAGTTTGCCATACAATTAGGTAATTGGCACTAGTATCCACAGATGAGGGATACCATTCGTCGTTTGTTTTTCTGGGACTGTGTTACTTCACTCAACATGATGTCCCCTAGCTCCAGCCATTTACCTGCAAAGCTCATGATGTCACCTTTCTTTACTGCTGCATAGAACTCCATTGTGTAGATGTACCACATTTTCTCTATCCACTCGTCAGTTGAGGGGCACTTGGGTTGGTTCCACCTCATTGATATTGTGAAGAGAGCTGCAATAAACATGGCTGTGCATATATCTCTGCAGTAAGATGAGTCTTGTGGGTACATGCCCAGGAGTGGTATGGCTGGGTCAGGTGGCAAGTTCATTCCAAGTTTTCCAAGGGTTCTCCACACTGCTTTCCATAGTGGCTGTACGAGTTTACATTCCCACCAGCAGTGGATGAATGTTCCTCTTTCCCCATAACCTCTCCGGCACTTGGTATCATTTGTTTTCTTGATCCTAGCCAGTCTTATTGGAGTAAGATGATATCTTAAAGTGGTTTTCATTTGCATTTCCTTAATGATTAGTGATGTTGAACACTTCTTAGGGTGTTTCTCAGCCATCTCTAATTCCTCACTGGTGAAGTCTCTGTTCAGCTCTTTGCTCCATCTATTGATTGGGTCATTTGTTTTCTCTCTTCTTTGTTTTATGAGTAGTTTATATATTCTGGAAATCAGGAAGACTTTTTTAAAATTGTTTTTGTGCATATGCTGTGTGTGTGAGTCTGTCTGTCTGCCTGTCTGCTGTCTGTCTGAGAGCGAGGGTATGTGTATGCCACAGTGTGCATGTGGAAGGCAAAGCACAACTTTTGGGAGTCAGTTTTCAACTTCCCTTTTGTTTGGGGCAGGTTTTCTCTTGCTTCTGCTGTGCTGCATTCTCTAGGCTGGCTGGCCTGCAATATTCCAGGTGACTTTCCTGTCTCTGCTTCCCATCTTCTCCTAGAAGTACAAGTGTGTGCTACAGCATCTGGCTTTTTATGGGGGTCCTGGGAATCCCATCTCAGGCTCTCAGGCATGTGTAGCAAGCACTTCTGCTGTCTAAACAATCTACCAAGCCCAAAATTTATAGCTTAAAACCACTTTAAAATTTTATTTATTTATTTTTTATTGGTGTGTGTGTGTGTGTGTGTGTGCATGTGTGCACTTGCACACATGCCAAAGTGTGTGGAGGCCAAAGAACACCTTGGAGGAGTCAGTCTTTTCCTTCTACTATGTGGGTCCTGGGCATAGAGCTCAAGTCATCAGGCTTGCTGCAGATGGCTTTAGCCAATGACGTGTCTCAACCCTAGACTTCTGAAATTATGGGGCTCTTGCTCTGTCGCAGTGACTTGGGAAGATGCCAGGTGAATGAAGATCAAGTAAAATTTTCTGCACTGTCTGCCCTAACCATGACCAGCTTTATTTGTTTCTTAAAAGAAATTTCCCTGAAAAACACTCTTCTCTTCATGATGTGCATAAGGCCAATTGAAAGTTTGCCTGTGGGCAGAGCAATGTGAAGATTCCATCAGTGCTACTGGGAGTTGAGGGGAGAACATACCACTTCCCCACCTGTTATGAGCTCAGAAGACAGCTGTGTTATTGTGCTTTCTCTGCTCCTCTGCCCTGTTATATTGTCAACTTGACGGGATCTAGAATCACCTGAGAGGCAAGCCTCTGGGTACAGGGATTTATCTAAGTTACATTTATTAAAGTGAGAAGACTCACCATTTCAAGGACTGGGATACCAGATTGAACAAAAAGGAGAGCTGGGGGCTGGAGAGATGGCCTAGCGGTTAAGAGCACTGACCGCTCTTACAGAGGACCCGGGTTCGATTCCCAGCACCCACATGGTGGCAGAGAACTGTCTGAAACTCCAATTCCAGGAGAACTCCAGTTCCAGGGGAATCCGACACCCTCTTCTGACCTCTGCGGCATTGCACGACATGGGTGCACAAACTTGCATGCAGACGGTACATTCATACACATACAGAGATAAATAAAATTAATAAAAAAATTCAAAAAGGAGAGCTGGAGTTGAGCACCACATTCACCGCTCTCAGCATCCTGACTAGGGATGCAATGTGTCCAGCTGCCTCAAGCCTCGACCACCCTGAGACCGTCCCATAATGATACACTGTACCCTCAAACTGTAAGCCAAAGTAAATCTTTCCCTTCCTAAGATGTTATCAGGTACTGTGTCACAACAATGAGAACAGTGACTAATATTCTCCTTTCCAAGTCCCTTGCCCCTCCTCCCCAGTGACAGGTGAGTCAAGACCATGGAGGAAATATCAGTGGAGCCCCCACACACACAAACCTGAGATTCTTCTTCTCCTCTCTCTGTGCAACAAGATATGTCCTCACTTCTCCAGGAGTTGAAGGTAGCCTTCCTGGTCTAGGATTTTGTTAAAATCTACAAAATTCTAAAAGAAATTTTTTGTCTCTTTGTGACAGGGTCTCCCTGTAGCTCTGGCTGTCCTGGAACTCGCTCTGTAGACCAGGCTGGCCTTGAACTCACAGAGATCTGCCTGCCTCTATCCACTAGTAGGTCCCAGCTGCATTTTGTCCTGAGGGGCTATCTAGAAACAGAAGCCTGAAAGTGGAAGAGGTACTCTTAAGGGAAGAGAGGGAAACCAGGGCTAGGAAAGGAAGGCAGCAAGGAAGTTCTTCTCATTACCCGCCCCTCTCCCTGCAATAAATCACAGGATCTGGACTTGTCCTGCATCTCAGGAGAAAATGAGATTCAGCTTCCGACTTCTGGGATGTTGAACAGGGCTCCTTGAAAGATGAACAAGAAGGGAGGGAAGAGAGGTCGACTATAAAGTTATGTAGGAAAATAAAAGACCTAGAAGGATCTAAACTATTTTGAAAAACAAGAACAAACTTTAAGAACTCATGCTACTTGGTTTCAAAATTTATTACAGACCAAAAGTAATCACAAGAGTGTAGAGCTGGCATATAGATATGCACACAGGCCAACACAACCAACAGCAGGTGCAGAAGTACCCTCCCACAGATACAGACAATTGTTTTTGTTGCTGCTGTTGATAATGTTGTTGTTGTTTTGAAACAGGATATCACATATCCCAGGCTAGCCTGGAATTCAAGATGCAGTCAAGGATATCTTTGAAATTTTAATCCTCTTTCCTCCACCCTGAGTCCTGTGATTACAGGCATGCAAAACCATGTGTGACTTATGCATGGCTAAGGATCCAACCCAGGGCTTCTCCATGATAGGCCAGCACTCTGCTGACTGAGTTACATTCACAGCCCCTGGACAACTGACTTTTTGTTTGTTTGTTTTTTGTTTGTTTGTTTGTTTGTTTGTTTGTTTGTTTGTTTTAATTTTTATTTATTTCTGTATGTGTATGAATGTACTGTCTGCATGCAGGTCTGTGCACCCGTGTCGTGCAATGCCGCGGAGGTCGGAAGAGGGTCTCGGATTCCCCTGGAACTGGAGTTCTGGAATTGGAGTTACAGACGGTTCTCAGCCGCCATGTGGGTGCTGGGGATCGAACCCGGGTCCTCTGCAAGAGCAGTCGGTGCTCTTAACCGCTAGGCTATCTCTCCAGCCCACAACTGACTTTTTGACAGAAGTATAAAGCATGCCAATGGAGAAATATAGTCTTTTTAACAAATTAACAAAGAAAGTTCTAGAACAAAATGTAGAAGTACTTGTTCTCTTGGGTGAGACAAGGAATTATTAGATAGGACAGAAAAATTCAAAATAAAACTAGCCTGAGAGAAATCAGCAAACACTATGAATCAGTTTTGCATGGTTTTCTTACTCCCATGGAGTTAGTTGTTATATGGGAACATACCACCAATTACTTGGCTCCTTATCACACCATCTTTGCTGGAAGCAGTGGCTTTGGGCTTGCCACCTTGCTGGGTATCTGCAGCTTACTGTGGCTTGGACCACTAACGAAAGCTGTGTAGAGGACAGGCATAGCTTCAAAGCAAGACATTAGTGCAGAAAGCTTGGGAAAAGTAATACTAAAAGCAGAGAGGTAAGTTAGCCCCAGAAAAATAATATTATAGAATACTAGACCTCAGTAAAGATACCAACTGTGGTCTGAGTGATGACAGAGAGGTGCAGATCTGAACCCTGGTCCAAAACCCAGTCTCTACAGATGCTGTGTAGGCATAATTTGATATGGCTACTAACTCATGAGCCTCTACCAGGCTTCATGAGCTCTAGGCACAATTGTTTTAGCTTGAATTATAGGGGTCCAAATTTTTGTACAAAGTCCATGTCTAAGAATAAAAGTCAAAGATGGAGAAGAACCTTTGCTAATGCTAGTCACTCAGACTTCATGAGATAAACAATATCTGCTGCTTTGAAAGGCAAATCCAGGAGAGGGCTCGGTGGGTATAAATACTTGCTGAGCCATCACTAGGACCTGTATTCAGATCTCCAGAACACACGTAATCACACTGGATGCAAAGCACAAGTGTGTGCCATCCCAGAACTCTTAAAGGGAGATGGGAGGTGGAAATGTGAGAATCTCTGGAAGTTCATGGGCCAGCTCACCCAGGGTATTTATGCCATAGAAAAACAACAAAGATTGCCTCAAACAAGGTGAAAGGTGAGGGCTGACACCTGAGCTTGTCTTCTGACCTATGCATGCTCACACACACAAATGCATTCTCTCTCTCTCTCTCTCTCTCTCTCTCTCTCTCTCTCTCTCTCTCTCTCTCTCTCTCTCAAGTTAATCATGTTCTACCCAGATGGTCATCACAGGTTCTAAGTGTCTGAGAGACAGGTCTTCCAGAGGACCCTGGTTAAGTTCCCAGAACTCACATAAAAACTAACTATGCGGGGCTGGAGAAATGGCCTAGCGGTAAAGAGTGCCGACTGCTCTTGCAGAGGACCCGGGTTCGATCCCCAGCGCCCACATGGTGGCCGAGAGCCGTCTGAAACTCCAATTCCAGGAGAACTCCAGTTCCAGGGGAGTCTGACACCCTCTTCTGACCTCCGCGGCGATGCACGTCACGGGTGCACAGACTTGCATGCAGACAATACATTCATACACATACGGAAATAAATAAAATTAAAAAAAAAAAAAACTAACTATGCATAATTCCAATTCCAAGGGATCCAGCGCCCTCTTCTGGCCTGTGTAGACATTCCACATATGGTGTTTACATACAGGCAGGCAAAATGCTTGTTTACATTAAATTTTTTAATTTTTAAAAATTAAAAATTAAAGGAAAGAGAGAAAGAGGATTTTAAGCAAGCAGAAATGTTTTCAATCCATTCTCTGGATAGAACACAATGTGAGTAACTAGATCCCCCTTCCCCGAATGTGCTAAAAGTATATTACCTTACTTAACCTCCTGTTTGGAGACTTTTCTTTCAAGTGAGCTAATTTATGGGGGTTAGACGCCAGAAAACCAACACAAATTGAGTGATTTCCTATGAAATTTCCAAACTTACACTTCCTCCATGAACAGGGTAATCATAATCTTATAGTTACTTTGACTGGTTGATTTTTATTTAATGTGTATGAGTGTTTGTGTGCATGTATGTAAATGCACCACATGTATATGAAGTTCAGGGAGGCCAGAAGAGGGTATGAGAACCCCTGGAACTGGAATTACAGGCAGTTGTTAGCAGCCATGTGGTTCCTGGGACCCACACTGGCTCTTCTGCAAGAGCAACCAGTGCTCTCAACCACTTAGACTCCATCTCCCATAGTCTTATGATTTACTTATAAACTAAGTTATAGGAGAAAATCTACTCTCTCAAGCTGTCCTCTGACATCCACAGGTCCACTATGGCATAAATGTGCACACAAATACACACATACACACATTAATTAATTAATTAATTTAATGTAAAAATAGGGCTGAGGAAATGGCTCAGCAGTTCAGAGCACATACCACCCTTTCAAGGAACCCAAGTTTGATTCTCAGCGCCCTTGTTGGGTGACTCACAACCTCCATAACTCCAGCTTCAGGGGATTCCACACCTTCTTCTGGCCTCTGAGGGCAACTGCACTCATGTACAAATACTGTAACATGGATGCACATATGATTAAACATAAATCTCTAAAATAAACAATTGTAGAGTTTAGGGTAGAATGAGTTGCTACAGATAATGACTTTGGGGTAGCAAGCACACACTGGGACTGTGTAGGGAAATTTGGATCCCAGACAATGTCTTTATCAGCCGCTGACATCCTGCAGAGTGGCCTGGGGAGCACCAGGCACTGTGCCCTGGAAGCAGAGCTTTGTCTGGAATATCTGCTGTGGAGACCAGAGAATGACACATCTCTGTGGTAGAGCTGATGTCAAGTCTTGGAATACTGAGTGCTCAGATAACCCTGTAATCTTGCAAGTAAAGACTGTCTGAGATTGGCATGAGATTAACTCATCTGAAGCCCTGAGAAAGCTACCCTAGAGAATTTCCATTCCACTCAAAACACCACCCTTGGCTAAGTGTGAACAAAATAAGTCTTAGAGGAGAACTTTGATTGCATTTGTCTTTTAATTCACAAGGGCAAATACATTTGGTATCTGATTTTAATTTCTTTGTACTTGAACTTGCAAAGCAATTTAATTTTTGGACAATTTCTCCCCAGGAATTTGATAATGTGAGGGTACTTGTATCCAATTTGGGGCATCTCTGTGTTCTTGACATTTTATTATTGAGAGTATCTTAATGCTGTCATTTAATTTTATTGTAGTATCTCTGGTGGGCTATATTGAAAAATATGGCTAGACATAATTTGGAATGGGAAATAGAAGTAGGAATGAATGTTCAGCCTTGTCTATACAGTGCTCTCAGAGTTCATTTTAATTAATAGGCACTTTAGCACCATCCAGAGATACACTCTATTTATTGTGGTTCCTAACAGAAACTCCACATAGGAATGGGGAGATGCTTGTGAATCCATACCCTTGGGGAGGATTGCCCATACACAGGTCTGATTCCACTGATATAGAGAGTCATTTGGCATCACAGTCCTGGTTTCTTTCCACCTTCCTTACACACCCTTCTTCAGAAGAGGCAGAACAGGTTACCCAGAAAGATCCTTTTCTCTGTGGTTCTTTTTTTTTTGGGGGGGGGGTCTTTTTGAGACAGGGTCTCCCTGTAGCTCTGGCTGTCCTGGAACTCACTCTATAGACCAGGCTGGCCTTGAACTCACAGAGATCTGCTTGCCTCTGCCTCCCAAATGTTGAGATTAAAGGTGTGCGCCACCCCAATGCCTGGCCTAATCACTGTGATTGTTAAATGCAGGAACTAGTGGACACTACATTCAGCCAAGGCTGAAGCTAAGACGCGTAAGGGAAGCTTTTCACCATCACATCAGAAATGAACTCCCTGGCCTCCCACTTTTGTCTTATTTCTCACTTGATCCAAAACCTCATCTGGAAAGAATGGCTGCTATTTATTAATCTTCTCAAGGATCCTAAGTGCAATTGTTCCTTTTCCTGTTTTGTTGATAAAACATCCTGAGTAAAACAGCTTAAGGGAGAAAGGATTTATTGGGCTCAATTTAAGGTGCAAGCATCATGTGGGGAGGCATGGCAGCAGGACAGGAGGCAGCTGGTCACACTGCATCCACAGTCAGGAAGCGAGAGATAGAGTGCTGGTGCTCAGCTAGACTTCTCCTTTTTATAAAGTCCAGGATCCCAGTCCATGGGATGGCCACCCACATTAAGGTAGGCTTCCCACACTCAATGACCCTAACCTACATAGTACCTCAGAGACATACCTTGAGGCTTGTCTCTGGGTGGTTCCAGATACTGTCAGTTTGACAATCAACATACCCATCACAGTGAGCAAATGGTTCACACTGAGTACCTGAAGCCTCCACCAGTATGAATGATGTTGACTGGATGAGAACTGAGATAGACAAATCTTACCCAAGACAGCACAGCTCTCAAGTCAAAGCAATTCTTCAGTATAGGTATTAATCTTTGAAAAGTATCCCTGACATATGGTATGAGTCAATTTCTCAAACAACACTGATTTAAAAAAAAAAATAAAGGTAGAGAAAGAGAGAGAGAGAGAGAGAGAGGAGAGAGAGAGAATACCAGGTATGCAGTGTAGCAGGTAAAAGTGCTTGCCATACAACCCTGATGGCCAGAGTTCAGTCCCCAGACTCCACGGTAGAAGAAACTGACTCCTAAAAGCTGACCTCTATTCGCATGCTGTGGAATGTATGCTTACTCATATATATATATATATTATATATATAATAATATAAATATATATATAGAGTGTGTGTATCATACATTCACTAAGTAAATGAAATAAAAATGTAAAAGAAATATTTAAAATAAAAGATAATCAAATGTTGACTAGATAAGCTCTTCTACCTAAAACCTAATCTCTTTCAAGAGAGGCACTCTTTGACTATATGAGTTGACAAACAATTGAAACGTGCAAAAAACAATTCTCAAGAAATAAGTTCTGTAACATTTTTCATTAATGCAAATAACTTCTATTTATTATAATTTGTTTTGTCTTTTTTGAGACAGGGTCTCCCTGTAGCTCCAGCGGTCCTGGAACTACTATGTAGACCAGGCTAGACTTGACCTCNGGTCTTACTGTGGCTTATAACATCTCCTAACCTGTAGAGGATGTAAGCTTGTGGCATCAGCCATGGGTTATTTCTCCAAGGGGAGAGCCAATAGCCAATTAGATTTGGGATATACAGGCATATGGCTGCCTCTGCTGCACAGTATTTCCAGGCAGGTGAGGTGTAGCTGGTGCTGACGGTGGAGACATCATAGAATTTAAAAAGGTTTTTTTTTTTCTATCCTGGAGGAGGGGTCAGAAAGAAAAGAAAAGAAAAGAAAAGAAAAGAAAAGAAAAGAAAAGAAAAGCAAGCTGACAGATGAGGAATTGTGAAATGCCGACTCAGACTTCTGGACATGATATGGCTGTACAAATCAACTAACAACAGCTGTGGTTACCTACACAAGACCCTCACAGGATCAAACCACTCAACATTCTAACATGAATTGAAACAGGGTTCCCAAGTTCCCACCCTTGGCAGAAGAGCTGTTGGCAATGTTTGGCTGCTCGGGGAGGGATAGTCACTCTCTTTGGAGACTCTGGCTATTGGTAGGTTGCCAGTGTCCGAGGGTATGGTCCTACACCCGTTCACATACAGGCAGTACTCATTGGACTAAGGGGGTTATTAGTAACAACAAACAAGAAGAGGATACGAAATCATAAGGGATGTGGGGTGGAGACTATGAGGGATGTAGGGAGGTAATAGTGCATGGATTTGATCAAACTATACTGTGTAAATGTACATAATTTTCAAAGAATAAATACAAAATATTACATGATAAATAAGCATATTATTTATTAAAATATGTTTCAACAGATAGTTGAGTATGTTTAGAGAGGACAAATTTTGAATGAATGCAGCATTCTATATTCCATAAGGAACATTTGTGGTAACGATATTTGCTTGACTTATCAAAGCATTCCATACACAAGAACTGATTTCCTAGTACATATTCAAGTTCTTTATACTATACCACTCACTATGGAGTTAAAAACCTGTGATTGCTATGTCTATTGGGCTTGCCCTAGGAAACAACTTACCAAAACAGCTTTCTAAGTAAATGCAAGTAAAGATTATATGCACCCAGAAAGTATGTTTCTTAGCTTCATGGAACTTGGCACATAAAACAAGACAACATTTCATGCTGTAGGCAAAGGAGTTTTTAAGTACTGAAGAAAAGGGGCTTTTGAGGACATAAGACAGAAAATTGCACCGAGCAAACACTGAAAAGTTGTAAGGAGAAACAAATAGATCAATAGTGCAAAGTAGAGAGTCTTGGAGTAATCCCAAATAGAAATAGAAACAGGGAATGTGACAGAGGCTAGGGTGAGTCAGCAAAAAATGAAACCCAGAAATCAATAATTATGCAAAGCATATTTGCTCCTCAGGTGGAAACAGAGAAAGAGCCCTGTGCCACACCATTGCCAGGAGATTACAGTGAGAAATGTCAAGTGCAAATAATTCCCAAGAGAATACAAAGGTATGCTCTTATGCTACCAAATACCTTACAAATTATTGACCCATAAGTGTAAATGTCCATGCAATGCAATGAGATCTTTCAGTACATTGAACACTGTCTATAATAGGCAAATTGATGTGAGAGGTTCTCTATCATCTTAGACATTTCTCTGTTGTAAGAACATTTAAGATTCTTTCTTCTATCGGTGTGACATACTGTACTATGGTTCACTGTGGGCACATGACAAGTACCAAGTCTTGTTCATCCTAATTGTAACCTTGCACCTGAGGACCAGTTCTCTCCCCCATACACAGATGAACCTGGATGACACTGGGTCAAAGAACCCAGAGAAGGAAAGACAATCACCACATGCTGTCACTCAAAGGTAGAATTCAAACAAGCTACCTCATAAAAATCATGGGATGAACAGAGGTTACTGATGAGAACAGGCCACTTTCAGAAATAAGGCATAAAGTAAAAAAAACAAAAAACAAAACAAAACAAAACAACAACAACAAAAAGCTACAAAGGAGAATTTTCTTTTCTTTTTTTTTTTTTATTTTTGGTCTTTTTGAGACAGGGTCTCCCTGTAGCTCTGGCTGTCCTGGAACTCACTCTATAGACCAGGCTGGCCTTGAACTCACAGAGATCTGCTTGCCTCTGCCTCCCAAATGTTGAGATTAAAGGTGTGCGCCACCATGCCTGGCCTAATCACTGTGATTCTTAAATGCAGGAACTAGTGACACTACATTCAGCCAAGGCTGAAGCTAAGACGCGTAAGGGAAGCTTTTCACCATCACATCAGAAATGAACTCCCTGGCCTCCCACTTTTGTCTTATTTCTCACTTGATCCAAAACCTCATCTGGAAAGAATGGCTGCTATTTATTAATCTTCTCAAGGATCCTAAGTGCAATTGTTCCTTTTCCTGTTTTGTTGATAAAACATCCTGAGTAAAACAGCTTAAGGGAGAAAGGATTTATTGGGCTCACATTTTGAGGTGCAAGCATCATGGTGGGGAAGGCATGGCAGCAGGGACAGGAGGCAGCTGGTCACACTGCATCCACAGTCAGGAAGCAGAGAGATGAGTGCTGGTGCTCAGCTAGACTTCTCCTTTTTATAAAGTCCAGGATCCCAGTCCATGGGATACTGCCACCCACATTTAGGATGGGCTTCCCCACCTCAATGAACCTAACCTACATAGTACCTCAGAGACATACCTTGAGGCTTGTCTCTGGGTGGTTCCAGATACTGTCAGTTTGACAATCAACATACCCATCACAGTGAGCAAATGGTTCACACTGAGTACCTGAAGCCTCCACCAGTATGAATGATGTTGACTGGATGAGAACTGAGATAGACAAATCTTACCCAAGACAGCACAGCTCTCAAGTCAAAGCAATTCTTCAGTATAGGTATTAATCTTTGAAAAGTATCCCTGACATATGGTATGAGTCAATTTCTCAAACAACACTGATTTAAAAAAAAAAATAAAGGTAGAGAAAGAGAGAGAGAGAGAGAGAGAGAGAGAGAGAGAGAATACCAGGTATGCAGTGTAGCAGGTAAAAGTGCTTGCCATACAACCCTGATGGCCAGAGTTCAGTCCCCAGACTCCACGGTAGAAGAAAACTGACTCCTAAAAGCTGACCTCTATTCGCATGCTGTGGAATGTATGCTTACTCATATATATATATATATATATATATATATATATATATACATATATATATATGTGTGTGTGTATCATACATTCAATAATAGTAAATGAAATAAAAATGTAAAAGAAATATTTTAAAATAAATAGATAAATCAAATGTTGACTAGATAAGCTCTTCTACCTAAAACCTAATCTCTTTCAAGAGAGGCACTCTTTGACTATATGAGTTGACAAACAATTGAAACGTGCAAAAAACAATTCTCAAGAAATAAGTTCTGTAACATTTTTCATTAATGCAAATAACTTCTATTTATTATAATTTTTTTGTCTTTTTGAGACAGGGTCTCCCTGTAGCTCCAGCTGTCCTGGAACTTACTATGTAGACCAGGCTAGACTTGAACTCACAGATTCGCCTGCCTCTTCCTCCCAAGTGATAAAATTTTAGATAAAACAACAAAAAATCAATAACCTCAAAGCTTACACCACATCAAGAATCATTGTTAGTATTTTAATATGTATCTCTGAAATTTTGTCTTTATAGTCAAGTACATATAATTATATACAAAGAAATTTTACCAAAGTAAGACTATGAATTGTATTTCATTCATCCTTTGGTTAGATGCACAGACAACTTTCACATAGCAATGTATGAATGCACTGCTATAATATACTTTGAAACAACTGTATCATGATTTAAATGTATAATAATGTATGCCATCCATCATCAACTTGTCATGTGACTGTTTATAAATTTTCTCTCTTTCAAACAAAATCACAAAGAATATACTTGTATATACTCTACATACACAGAGTTGGGCAGCTGAGATGAATGGTTTGCCATCTGCCAGTTGAATATTGGAATTTTCTCTGTAATTATCAGCATGCCAGTACTTTACTGAACAACTTTGGAGACATTGTCTCATTTGATCTTCATAAAACCCTCTGAGATGTTCAGTTTTACAGAAGAGGATGTAGGCTTGGACCCTTAGCTTAGCACAGAAACAGTAAAAGTTAGAACTGGGGTTAGAAATTAAAATTTAAAAAATGAAGAAGTATAGATATTGGAAAGAATAAAGTAAGTTATTTTTATAGAAGATATAATAGTGTGAATGAAAGTCTGGAAAAATCTAACACAGTGACTTGAACTCAACTATTGGGGATGGTTGTTCAAAAGGTTTCAATGATTATTTTGCTGTATATAATAGTAGCCATTGACTGAAGAATAAATTTGAAAACAAATTACCCAATATAGCCCCTAGAGAGTGAGTTTCCTGAGATCTTAGAAAAAAACTGAAGTTAAACACATCCCAAAGATTCTTCTGGGACTCGTGAAAAACTGCTGTCTCCGATAAAATAAGCTACATCTAATACACAATGGCACCAAGTAAATGTCTCTGTTCCAAAAGGAAAGAATGGGAGAATAGCAAGAAAGACTAGATTGAAGCAAGGCTGAAACTCAGTAGGGCAAAAACAAACCTGTCTGGCACCTGGGGCTTGTAATAGCGTCATCTGGCCTTCCACGGCTGGCCTTAAGCACTCCTGCCTCTTCAGTTCTTCAGCTTTTAACGTCGGTAGTCTCTCTCTGGCCAAGCTTCTTGGGTGCTTACAGGTTTTCTTGGCTGATGTTTCATGGTCCTTATATCTCCAACCTCCATCAGTTTCTACTGCAACTTAACCTTCGCCTTCCCAGCCGCATACAGTGGCCTCCCAGGGCCTCTCTACAGGAAATCTGATCTACCTTGACATACATTGCCAGGCCTCAGCAGCTTTCTGAAACTTGATAAAACTTTATGGAAAGCTCCACTCTTGGATTTGATGTGTCCATAAAACCATGAGCGGAACAAGCTGCCAAGCTCTACTGGCAGATGAAGATGTAGTCTGGCCCCGTTCCCCCAATATTGGTGTCGGCCTCTGTGTGCCATAATGGCTAAGCTGGGGAAAACATGCCCCTTGGTGGTCGTTTTTAATCAGGGATCCCACTCAGCAGCATCCCACTCAGTTCAGGCTTTCTTGTTACAAATGAACTGTAGTTCCACAAGATGGAGCCTTTTCTGTTATGGTCTTGGCCTTGGGACACCTTTCCTGCTGCCCTAATGCAAAACATGAAGTTTCTTCTTGATGACACAAATCCCTCACCAGCTACAGCTGCTTACTCCACACAAGCCTCATCTGCAACTTTACACTCTTTAGTGCTCCATTCCTCATCAAACTACAGCTTATTCAAATCTTCCTTCTCTCTCTCTCTCTCTCTCTCTCTCTCTCTCTCTCTCTCTCTCTCTCTGTAGGAGAAACTGTCTACACCACAGGCTGGACTTTATGCTGTCTTAAAATTTCCTCCACCAAACAACTTAGTCCATTACTTTGCAATTCAGCCTCACTCAAGTTTTCAGAACATGAACAGCATATTCTTTGCCAGAATGAACATGGTTGGCCACTAGCCTAATTGCCAATAGTCCTTATTCCCCTCTGAAAGCCCATGAACCCAGCCTCCAAACAGCTGAGTATGTCTCAGCATTCTGATCCTGTGAGCTCCCACTAGAATGGCTTATTAACCTCTGCTTCCAGCACCCTGTCTTCTCTCGCCCACAGCTTCAAGCTCTTATATGCTCCTTTCCCAAACTAGTTCCAAAGGCCTAACATCATTGTTCATTGGAGCAATCATCCCACTTCTCAATACCAATTGTCCACATTTTCTCATTGCTGTAAAAAGCAAGACCTGAAAAAAAATAACTTAAGAGAAAAATGATTCATTTTGGCTCACATTTATGGATCACATGTGGCCTATCATGGTGGGAAAGTATGGTGGCAAGAGCTTGCAGTGATTGGTCACCCAAGTCTGTGGTCAGGAACTCAAGAACATAGAGATGGATGCTAGTGCTCAGTGATTTCTTCCTTTTTCCTTTTCTATTCAGTTCTGGACCTCAGTGCATGAGGTGGTACCGCCCACATTCAAGGTGGGTATTCCCTCCTCTGTTAAGCCTCTCAGGAAATGTCCTCACAGACACGCATAGAGATGTGCCTCCTAGGTGATTATAAATCCAGGCAAGCTGACAATGAAGATTAATCATATCAAAGTATAACATGAAGTTTTATAAAATACATATTTGACAACTATGAAAACAGTGTTTTCCCCTTCATCCTCTATTAAGATCATGAGTTATAATAATAGATTTTCTAATGTACTACCATGCATGTTCCCTAAAATAAATCCTATTTAGTCATGGTGAATTATTCATCAATACCCTGCTGGATTTGATTTTCTAATACAATATTAAGACCTGTGCTTTATACATAAATAAAAAGTCAGTCATTTAAAAAATTCTGTATCAATATTTTCAAGTTGTAGAAAAAGACTTTCACTACCCACCTAAAAATAAAACTATTACAAGTAGCTCTAGTTAATGTGCCCTCAAAGGTTGATAAAGCATTCTTCCTCTATCACTTGAAGGACCACCAAACACATCTAGGGTGATATAGCTCTTGGATATAGTTCTTCAGACAACCTTTTTGTTTACTCTAAAGTTGTTGGCATATTGATATTGCTTAACTCATTATATACCAACTTCAGTAATTTTCCAAAATATGCAAATCTATTGTATATATATGCATATCTCAATATTTGTATGTCTATTTATGCTCTAATTAGACTTTAAGATTAATTTGCCTAGAATTTTACAAAGTATTTTTATAAAATTGATTTAATTTGTGTATGTCACTGTTAATTTACATGCTTTTTAATCTATTAAATTACTTGATATTTAATCTTTATTATTTATTAAAAATAAGCTCTTGAAAGTAAATGCAAATCCTACTGTTTTCTGTTCCCAATTTGATACAACTGTGCCTTATTTTTAATCCTCTTCTTCATCTGTATATTTTGCTATTACTTTTCATTTATTTTGACCGTGCCCTTTATCTGCTTTCTTTTTCCTCTGGAAGTATTTTTTGGTTTAAGAAAAACATGCACAAGTATTGTGCTCCTGACCCATGCTTCCTTTTTTGTCGCTTTCAAATGACTGACAGTTTGGCTAAGGATAGAATTGGGAGCGTGACCTTTTCCATCAAGTTGCTATAATCATTGCTTCATTATGTTCTGGCATCTAAAACTTCAAAGTAGTCTGAGAGCTGCCAAGATATTTCAAGATATCTCTTTTCCTTTTTAGATTTTTTTTATTGTTGGTGAGAAAATTGATGTCATTGTTTTAACGCTGAAATACTTTTAGAATTCCTTCTTCATCCTTGACGTTCAGCATTCTCCCTTTTCATTAAGCTCCCCTTTTACCCATGAGCCTTTCCACATGCACTTCATCCATCATTTTCTGTGGGCTAGTTGCTATTCTGC
Organism: Rhizomys pruinosus; assembly: GCA_009823505.1. Taxonomy (NCBI): domain Eukaryota; kingdom Metazoa; phylum Chordata; class Mammalia; order Rodentia; family Spalacidae; genus Rhizomys; species Rhizomys pruinosus. Next base: position 284,891 of record VZQC01004861.1, read on the forward strand.
CCACTCCTAGTGTGGAGACAAAAGCCACTTTCTAAGCTAGTAGGCCTAAGAGTTAAGCCATGAATGCTGGCTAGGTGTCACCTTACAGAATTCCTGGGTCATCATCCACAGCTGGGCTGCTCCAGGAAGGCTCATTACCTCCTAGCTGGCTTTCCTCCAAGCATGAAAGAACAAACTGTGTTGTACTGAGATGTGATAATCAGGGGTGAGCTAAGATTTAACTCTCACTCCAGGTGGAGAGGTGACAGAGAGATCATGGTTTGAGGACAGATTTGTCACAGCATTCTCAACAGTGTCATGATATTTATTTGCAAATCACACATCAGTTCCTCTGAAAGATTCAAATAAGAATCTCAGTGTGGGGTGAGCGGGGAATATCTGACATGAATGGAAATAAACCTAACATCTTTGGTGATAGGAAGTACCGGAAGACATTTAAGTCTGATAGCATCAGTATTTTCACAGCCAGGTTATGAAATATCAAGGATGTAGTAATGAGATCTGATGGCATCGCATGGAAAATCCATTACTTTCCAAAAGTTAATTATCACTCACTATGCTCACAATAAAAATTATTCCAAATACCAGAATGAGTGAATACTTCCTTTTGTACCTATTTAGTATATGCCTCCCAGAAATACAACCATTCCCTAGAAGAGCGTTTCTTGAGAACCTCGAGAACTTGTATTTAGACAGATGTTGACTACTAGGGTCAGATATGCTTCTAAAATATTTATTATCACCAAGAAATATGAACAAACAGAAGAAAGGGCTGAGAGAGAAAGGCCAGGAGAAAGCTCTTGAGGCTGAAAAACAAGACTAACCTTGACTGAACTTACCCTGTGTGGAATGTCCTGGCACATTCCACACAGGCTGCTGTGTTGCAGTCTTATTGAAACTTCATGCTGTTTCTCAATATTACAGAGGAGAAAATTAGCATCAAAGCTGCCCAGGTCCACATAGTGAATAACAGAGGTCTTTTCTTCAAAGTATGTTTAGGGTAATTCCTTGCTTAAGAGAAAGACTTCATGACCTCAGACTCAAGAAATTGTTAGAACTCTTGGAATTCAAACTACAAAATGAATCTATGTGGCTTAAAAATCAATTCCAAAACCTCTATCTCTAAGACATGGCATGGCTGTCCCACTCATGAACTCACCAAAGCTGTGGTCAGCTTCCCAAGACTGGCACAAGGTCCAAATAGTCAAAACTTTCAGCAAGGACAGGAGAGGACTTTTCAGGCCCCACCCCTTACATGGAGCTATTGACATGTTATAACTCCTCAGGGAAGGAGAATCACTGTTCTGAGTGTGGTCACTGGTAAGTTTCTGATGCTCCAGTAGATGGTCGATGCCCATCCACCTATCAGCAACACTAATTTGCTTTAGTGAGTGGGTTATTCAAAAAAACCTCAAAGTCATGAACTTAGGGGTGGGGGGGTGGCAGATACATGTTAGAAGGCAGAAGTGGGAGGAGATAGAGGGTAGAAATAGAGAAGTAGATATGATCATACTTCATTGTATACATGCATTAAATTCTCAAGAAAAATATTAATAAAAATACATCTTAATTAAATGTTGATATATTAACTCATTTTTTAAAAAGAATACAGGGTCTCCTATAGCTCAGGCTGGCCTCAAACTTGCTTTATAGCTAAGACCTATAATTTCTGATCTTCTTCTTGAATGCTGGGATCATGGGCATGTACCCCACACCTAGTTTTATTAATTCTGAGCTCTCAAAAGTCCTTAAAACCCATAACATTAGAATATTTCTTAATCACAACTACAAGACACATGTACCTACACCTGTCTGCATTAAATTAGGAAGAGCACAGAGATCACTCGAAGCCTCTCCACAGCTTCTCCTCTGAGGAACTGACAGATCTCTGGTGTCTCTGCCTTTTCTGCAAGGCTTCTGAGAGGGCCCCCCAGGATACGCGTAGTTTACTTAGCTGTCAGCTGCAGATCTGCAGAGGTCTTGCTCTAACCATAGATCTCATTTCTTGTGTGGTCCTTATCCTGCAAAGATTTCTCTTTTAAATGTCCAGTTTCACTGTTTTAGCTTTTAAGTGTTTTACCCTCTTAACATTTTGGAGGAAACCCACCACTTTTTCCAAAATAATAGCCAGGTATGAGTAGTTTCCCTGCCTCAAAAGGAGCCATGCATACACCACCGTTAATCTTTCCTTTTATTTCTATTGCACAGTTTACATTTAGTTTCTTGCTTTGGTTTTTGAAGATTCAAAATTCTTGGGGGTAGAGACATGGCTTAGCAGGTAAGGACCCAGGTTCAATTTCCAGCACCCACATGGCAGCTAACAACCATCCATAACTCCAGTTCCAAGGAGTCCGTGCCCTCCTCTCACCTCTGAGGGCATTGCATGACACGGGTGGACTTACATACATACACATAAAATAAAAATAATACATTAAAATTTTTTTAATTCTGCTCTCCCTAGTTGGAGATATGGCTCAATTGCTAAAGTGCTTGTGGTACAAACATGAGAACCTGAGTCGAGTCACCCCAACCGCACATTTTAAAAAGCTGTTTTAAGGGGAACTCCAGTTCCAGGGGAATCCGACACCCTCTTCTGACCTCCATGGCATTGCACGACATGGGTGCACAGACCTACATGCAGACAGTACATCATACACATTAAAAAAAAAAAAAAAAAAAAAAAAGCTGTTGGCCTCTAATCTCAGCACTAAGGAGGCAGAGACAGGTAGACCCTGGGGGCTTGTTGGCCAGCCACTCTAACCAAATCAGTGAGAGCCCAATAAAAGTGAAAGAGCCAGGACCTGAAGAGATGCCTCAGGGGTTAAGAGCACCTGCTGCTCTTGCAGAGGACCTGGGTTCAGTTCTAAACGCGGACAGGGCAGCTCATGACCATCTGCAACACCAGTTCTAGAAGATCCAACACCCTCTTCTGGCTTCCCAATCAATGAATCAATGAATAAATAATATTTTATAAGTGAGAAACCCTGTCTCAAAAAAGTGCAAAGTAACTGAGGAAGATATCTGATGCCAGCTGCTGGTCTTAACACGCAGGACACACATGTACATGTGCACTCCGCCCACATATTCACAGGCATGTGAATGAACATGCACACCAATTTCCCTCTAACTCCTCTCTGCTTCCAAGTTTACCTGTCTTCTTTTTATACAAGTCTCATAATTGATATCTGCCTAGGGTTGAACAATTATATCAATAGTCCACTCGACAAAAGTGATGTTAGAACTTGACTTCAAATACTTTTATTATTCAATGTAGCATATTCAAATTTTTGCAGAAGAATAAAGAACAAAAATCATTCTATCTTGGTCATTGGAGATGCTTTGAGAAGATAACAATCAATCAGGAGGTGTCCTTGCAATGTGGGTAAATTATATTGCAGACATTCAAGATCTAAGTACAGGAGGAGGTCATGTTTAACTGTGATAAAGACCTATCACCTATTAAGAATGGAAGTGTGAAAAATAATGTATGAAATATACAAAATGTCAATAAAAAAAGAACATAATTTTAAAAATTAATAAATACAAAAGAAAGTGTGCTACTGCAGCTCAGTGGTTAAGATACTTGATGCTGTTGCAAAGGACCCATGGAGTTTGGCTCCAAGCACCCATGCTGGTAAGCTCATTACCACCTGTAACTCCAGTTTTGGGGGATCCAATGCCTTCTTCTGTCCTCCATGTGCACACATGGACTCCATGAGCACTGGCAAACTCATGTGCATATACTCACATACACATAAATAAAAATAAATCCTAAAAATAAAGTATGCTACTGAGATCCTGCTTCACTGGGTTTAGCATTAGGTTTTCTATTATTTTCAATTTTCATGTAATTAATTGTCATAAACTCAGCAGCTTTAAATAATATGTATTTTTTAACTTATTTAATTTTTCCTTTACAAAATATTAGGTTTTGTTATGGCATTTTCAAACAATTTCTTTATGACATTTTCAAACACTCACTTCACTTATCACATCCTTCTCCCCATCCCTGGCAACTTTCTACCCCAGGTCACTCCTTTTTGCTTGCATATCACATCTTGACACCTATTTATTAGTGTGTGTTTCTCTAAGTCAGGTAGAAGCATGGCATGGCTAGGCTCTGCTATGAATAGCACAGAGATTAAACAAGGTGTAGTTGAGATCAGATCCTTACCTCAAGGTTATGGAATGAAACTGCACTCAAGTTTAGTCAGCATATTGGCAGAACCCAGTTCTTTGCAGATGCAAGACTGGGTTTCCTCACTGGCTGGCACCCAGAGGGCTCTGGAGGCTGCTTATGGCCACCTCCACTCCTGTTTCCTTGTCACATAGTCCCTCTGTCCCCAGCTAGTGGGCATGTATCCTATGTTCCCTTATTTTCAGATCAATCTGACTTATAACTTTGTTCCTAGCTAGGGAAAACGGTTTTTAACGAGATTTGTGTGATTAGGTCTAGCCTACCTAGACAATCTCTAGGTCTTAAATCTAGCTGTGTTGTTTAACTCACAAGCCTCACCGGGTCTGGAGAGTATGGAGGCCCCATTTTGGAGTGCTGTCTACTATGGGCCAACATAGAACATTTCTGTCTAGATTAAATTGCCACCTAAGCACTTACAGGTCACAAAGTGTGACTCTATTAAGAAATTCCTGAGGAGGCTAGAATTAGCACAGTTGGCAGAGTACTTGCCTAGCATACAAGAGGCAGTGGTTCCATTCTCAGCACTACATAAACTCTGTGTGGGAAGATCAGAAGTTCAAGAGCATCCTTGGCTACAAAGAGAGTTAAATGATACCCTATCTCCAGTAAAGAAGAGAAGGGAAAAGATATATAGGCAAAGGAAGGGAAGGGGAGGGGAGGGGAGGGGAGGGGAGAGGAGGAAAGGGAGGAAGGGAAAGGGAAGGGAAGGGAACGGAAGGAAGGGAAAGGGAAGGAAGGGAAGGGGAAGGGAACAAAAGGGGAGAAAAGGGGAAGAAAAAGGGGAAGAAGGAAGAGGAGAAAGAGGAAGAAGGAGAAGAGGAAGTGAAGGGGGAGGGAAGGGGAAGGAAAAGGAAGATAAGGGAAGGGGAAGCTGAAGGGGTAAGGGAAATGGAAAGGAAAGGAAAGAGAGTGTCAGTGAGGGCGTTTCTGGAGACATTTAGATCTGCAGGACTTTAACTTCACACATTTCTTGCTTGCTGGATTCAGTGTGATATTTTGTTGAGAGGTGATAAAAAATATGCCGCCTGGAGATTACATCGGTGCCCTTTTTCTCTCCCTCCTTGTGGCTATGATGAAAGTTATTCCACCCCTCTAGTTCTCTGCACCAGGATGGACTTGACCTCTCTTGAAACTGAGCCAAAATAAATCTTTTACTCCTCTTGATGATTTCCTATCATAGATTCTGGTCATGGCTGGACAAAAGTAACTAACAAGGTGGGGAAACGGGTTCATTTATAAATATACTTTTTTTATATTTTGCCAGTCAGTTTCAATTGTTAATCTACAGCTCTCACCAACATGCACGTGTGTGTTGTGTATGTGTGTTGTGTTGTGTGTGTGTGTTATTATCATCATCAGACTAAAACTACCCAATGAGCCTGGACTACTCTTGTCAAAGAAAAGCTACTCACACTTGCTTATGTTATAACCCTTGCATTAGAGTTCTCTGGGGAACAGAACTGACAGAGTGAATGCATATTAGAAGGGATTTATTAGATTGGCTCACACCATATGGCTGTTTCTACACTGGAGAAGCTGAGAACCGAGCTCTTCTGTCCATGATGTTGGGTGCCTCAGCAGTCTCGATGTGGTGCTGAAGGCTCAGGAGGATTCCTGGAGAATCCTTGATCTTCAGTTCATGTTGGAATGCCCAAAAAGCTGGATTCCAATCTTAACAAAATATGACAGTAGAGACAGCAAGAACGTAGACACACTTGCCAGCAAGAAATGAAGGCAGGCAGGGAAAAACAGCACTTGTTTCCATCAGACCCTTTTATATATCTGGTGCTGCCTACTAGGGGGAAGGGTCTTCTGCCCTCATGAAAATGCCCTCACTGGCTCATCCAAAAACTTGTCTCTTGGTTCTTCCCATATCCAATCAAATTGCTAGCCAATATTAACCATCACCAATATTAAGCATCACATACCTCTAGGAAAAGGGGTTAACGACTAGCACAGGGATGCATTGATCTACATTCCTCCCCATAAAAGTGTGAGGTACTCTCACTGAACTTTATAGTAACTACTCAATCTAGGCATACTGCTTGCATATCAGGGACCACAAGTCTATTATAATTCCAGGATTTGCGCAGCATGCAAAAATAATACCACATAGAGGGGTGTCAGCAAAGGTCCATGGAACGAGCCTTTTCTCTGTAATGTGTCGTTTTCATAGTGCTGTATTGCTTCACTTATAGGCTCATGCACAGTTAAACTAAATAAAAAGTCTTGGTAAATCTCACAAACAGATTGGCAAAACGTAAATTAAGTAGCGCTTAACACCCATATGTTTCATGGTACTTCAAGGTTTTGTTTTCTATTTCATCGTTTCTCCAGGGGGATTGGTTATTCACTCTAACATATTTTTTTCTTTCTTTATTATATGTATATTTTATTTGACATCTCCTGTGCCAGTGTGCCCAAAAATCTACAAGATTAGAAGTAACCTGTGGAGTGTTTACGAATATTCTTAGCAATGAAGATCTGATACGACAGCGCCATGCGCTGATTACTTCTTGGAATTTTGCCATATTTAAGAATTGTGATATGAATATACCCCAAAAGATTTACAAATTGGGGCAATATCATGTCAAATCTCACAATAATTAAACATCGAATATCTTATTACAGATTTTAACAGCCGCATTGCAGCCAATTATAAGGTGATGGTTTACCTTGCATATGAATTTAATGATTATACATGAAGAGGATCAAAATCAAGTAGATTGATTCCCTCTATATCTACTTAATCCAAGTAGAAAGAGTCTGTATATCTGCCTAATGGATTATTAATTAAGAAATTACATTACTTTTAGCACATGGCTTTGTGCAAGTAGATATGAGGATGCCAGGAAATTATAAGACTATGCAGTTTGTGTGCTCGCAGAGTGGTGATCCTCTTCTTTTATGTAGTCCCCACTTCGACAATTGCTGTTTATTACTTTATCAGTAGAAAATTATCACACATAAACATATTAATCACTACATACACACACACACACACCACCACACACGCATGCACAATACACATACAGTCTGATGTGGCGTGTACTGGGTAGAGATAGATGAAGATTCAGTCAGGAAAAGGGAAAGGAAGTAGAAGGACAAGTACACTTGATAGATAGATAGCAAATACTGGCACCAGTGAAAAGAACCTCTATAGTGTTGCTCTGCTTACTCCCATCGCAGGATAGCACCACTGAAGGAACACAAAATCAGTTGAGTGCGGTTAGTGACATCTCTGATTGGATTCTCTTAATTCTTGGCAAAATGATCTTTTCCAACATTTTGGTGAAAGTGAGACGACGGAAGGCATTGGGAGCCTTGGACCCCACATATATGTGGAAACCAGCCTAACATTGTAGTGAAGTCCAAAAGCCATAGTTAGACGTATTACGACATATTACATAGTCTTCAATAAACTATGAGAATAGAAAGTTAATTATATTGAGCAGCTGTGCTCGCTTAGGAATTAATTTCGGTGTATAATGGGTATCAGGACATAAACGAGTAAAAGTGGAAGACTTAAGCTTAACCAGATACTGGAAAATGTTTGATCTCATATATCCAGGCCCTAACGCGATGGGGTCAAGAAGAGAGAGTGGACTCCTGCAAGTTCTACTTTGCCCCTTGAGTCATGCACACAAAACACATAGGACATAGATAGATAGATAGATATATAGATAGATAAGATAGATAAGATAGATAGATAGAAGATGTAGATATCTCAAAAATAAAATAAGTAGAATCGTTCTGGAGTAACCACACCCAAAGTTGACCTCGGTGCCTTGAAGGGGAACAACACACACACACCACAACACACACACACACCACGACACCATTTCTATGAAAACTCATTTTTTAGTAGAAGGGAGGGAAGGGAAGGGAAGGGAAGGGAAGGGAAGGGAAGGGAAGGGAAGGGAAGGGAAGGGAAGGGAAGGGAAGGGAACAAAAAGGGGAAGAAAAGGGGGAAGAAAAAGGGGAAGAAGGAAAGGAAGGAGAAGAGGAAGGGAAGGAGAAGAGGAAGTGAGGGGGAGGGGAAGGGGAAGGAAAAGGAAGATAAGGGAAGGGGAAGCTGAAGGGGTAAGGGAAATGGAAAGGGAAAGGAAAGAGAGTGTCAGTGAGGGCGTTTCTGGAGACATTTAGATCTGCAGGACTTTAACTTCACACATTTCTTGCTTGCTGGATTCAGTGTGATATTTTGTTGAGAGGTGATAAAAAATATGTCCTTGGAGATTATATCTTGCCCTGGAGACATCGTGTGCCCTTTTTCTCTCCCTCCTTGTGGCTATGATGAAAGTTATTCCACCCCTCTAGTTCTCTGCACCAGGATGGACTGACCTCTCTGAAATCATGAGCCAAAAATAAATCTTTACTCCTCTTGAGGTTTCCTATCATAGATTCTGGTCATGGCTGGACAAAAGTAACTAACAAGGTGGGGAAACGGGTTCATTTATAGATATACTTTTTTTATATTTTGCCAGTCAGTTTCAATTGTTAATCTACAGCTCTCACACATGCACGTGTGTGTGTGTGTATGTGTGTGTGTGTGTGTGTGTGTTATTATCATCATCAGACTAAAACTACCCAATGAGCCTGGACTACTCTTGTCAAAGAAAAGCTACTCACACTTGCTTATGTTATAACCCTTGCATTAGAGTTCTCTGGGGAACAGAACTGACAGAGTGAATGCATATTAGAAGGGATTTATTAGATTGGCTCACACCATATGGCTGTTTCTACACTGGAGAAGCTGAGAACCGAGCTCTTCTGTCCATGATGTTGGGTGCCTCAGCAGTCTCGATGTGGTGCTGAAGGCTCAGAGGATTCCTGGAGAATCCTTGATCTTCAGTTCATGTTGGAATGCCCAAAAAGCTGGATTCCAATCTTAACAAAATATGACAGTAGAGACAGCAAGAACGTAGACACACTTGCCAGCAAGAAATGAAGGCAGGCAGGGAAAAACAGCACTGCTTTTCCATCAGACCCTTTTATATCTGGTGCTGCCTACTAGGGGGAAGGGTCTTCTGCCCTCATGAAAATGCCCTCACTGGCTCATCCAAAAACTTGTCTCTTGGTTCTTCCCATATCCAATCAAATTGCTAGCCAATATTAACCATCACCAATATTAAGCATCACATACCTCTAGGAAAAGGGGTTAACGACTAGCACAGGGATGCATTGATCTACATTCCTCCCCATGGTACTCATGACTAAGTACTCAGGCACTGTGTTGGGAACCACAGTCTATAATTTGCCCTGCAAATTGTGGCAATAAGCAGCCAATTTCTACATGTAAAGTGCTTTATGTGTAGTGCTCACTATAGCCTCATTTATAATAATAAAAAGTTTAACCACAACAGATTGCAAAGTAAATTATAGCACACCCATAGCACATGGCCATTTGTTCATTCTTTCAGTCTCTCAGCAAATATTTATTGTTTCCCTGCCATGTGCCATATACAGTTAAGTACTGGGGTTATAACAATGATGTAAGACAGCCATGGCTGTTCTTTCTGGAATTTGCATTTTAGTTGAAGAAAAGATGCATTAATCAGATAATCTCACAAATGAATATAAGACTTCAGCCTCTGAAGAGTGCAGCCATTTAAAATGATGGTTATAATTTAATGATTATACAAGAAGGATAAAACACTAGATGATCCAACGTTAAGAAGAATCTGTAATTGTAGGTATAAAAAGAATCCAATATAACATGAGTGTTGCAAGGAGAGGCTGCCAGGAAATAAGCAGGTCTTCAGTGGTGATCCTCTTCTTTTATGTAGTCCCCACTTCGACAATTGCTGTTTATTACTTTATCAGTAGAAAAATTATCACACATACATATTATCACACATACACACACACACACACACACACACACACGCATGCACACATACACATACAGTATGTGGGTCTGGGAGACTGGTTCAGTCAGTACATACTTGCTGTGCAAACATAAGGACCTAAGTTCTATCCCCATCACCGACACAAAATAGTTGGGTACAGACATATGGTCTTATAACTCCAACATTGGTAAAGTGAAGACAGGCATTGGATGCCTGGGACCCACTTGTCAGCCAGCCTAGACAATTTAGTGAAGTCCAAGCCATTGAGAGACCCTGTCTCAAAAAACATGCTGGTGCTGGTGTAATGGTTCAGCAGGTAAAAGTGCTTGCCAACAGCCTGTTTGATCCTCATTACCCGCAGGGTGGAAGGAGAGGAGTGACTCCTGCAAGTTCTCTTCTGCCCCTGCAGTCAGGCACACAAACACATAGGCACATAGATAGATAGATAGATAGATAGATAGATAGATAGATAGATAGATAGATAGATAGATGATAGATAGATCTTCAAAAATAAAAATAAGGTAGAAGGTTCTGGAGTAACCACACCCAAAGTTGACCTCTGGCCTTGCAGGGGAACACACACACACACACACACACACACACACACACACACGCACATTCTATGAAAATCATTTTTATGTGACCTATCCCTATCATCAGATGTGTGAATACACACACGGATTTAGGACAAAATTTTCAAGATTCCTTGTTTGGAATAATTGAAAACATAAGAATTAACACCAAGTTACCTATGTACATTTGATGAATTTCCACCCTTACAGACACTTGGCAGATGTCAATCAACATTCCAAAATCCTTCAAAGGCTCTCTCACAATAATATCAGCACTACCAGTGTCTTCCCCTTTTACCCCAAAAGGCTCATGGAAGATGCTGTGTGAAATTTTCCTGAGGTTACTGAAGAAGATGGATGAGAGGTTACTCATAAGACCATGGGTGAGGGAATACCTACAGAAACATGGTGACAGGTTACCTACAGGAGCATGGTGAGGGGTTGCCTACAGAAACATGGTGACAGGTTACCTACAGGAGCATGGTGAGGGGTTATCTACAGGAGCGTGGTGAGGAGTTATGTACCAGAGGATGCATGAGGGATTCATACAGGAGCATGATGAGGGATTATGTACAGGAGCTTGCATGAGGGATTACCATACAGGAGCATAGTGAGGGATTACATACAGGAGCATGATGAAGGGTTACCTACAGGAACATGGTGAGGGGTTACTTATAGGAACATAGTGGGGGATTACCTACAGGAGCATGGTGGAGAGTTACCTACAGGCGTGTGGTGAGAGGTTTCTCCCAGGAGCAACGCTGAGAGGTTATTTATATAAAAGCATGGGCAATTTGGAAGTGACTATATCACTGAAAATAACTTTCCCAGCAATGATTATTTATATATTCTTAGGGATAAGAGGGGACTTGTGGGCCACTTCCCCTCCATGGTAGGACACTAATAATGGGCCCCATTTTGTGTGGGTTTCCTGTGGGTAGTCTACACATATTGCTTCCAGCCCTATGTGGTCAGAGTAGCAATGGGCACCATCATCCCCATCTGACAAAGGAGGTGCCAGGTACCAATGATACTTGACACATAAAAGAGTTCAAGCTCAAGAGCTGATCCATCTTGTCCAACTCCTAGGAACGTGCTCTTTTAATGAATTTGGGTGGAGGAATCCTTTGAGGAGAGCGGAGCACGCATGCTGAGTCACCCGAAATAGGTCTATTGTAGTGACCGGAAAAGCTAGGTGCAGGCAGGCGTGGCCTCATACACACACGCTTGGGCTCTATGTAGGCCTAGTTACTGGTTATGAAGTCTCAGCGGACAAAGGCGTGTAGAAGACCGCATGTTTCTGTTAGGCAGCAGAGTTCTGTGCACCACTTTGATCAGTGGTTGGTTGAAGGCAGCGTGTCTATGGAAGACTTAACTGCCTTAACAACCTTTTGTGTGAGGTATCGAACTGCCATAACCATCTGAAATTGGAACAAATGGACTAAAAGCTGGCCAAATTTTTTTTTAGGAAAAAAAAAGAGAGAGAAGAGCCAAGGCTGTCATCATCTTCTGATACATCTTCTTTCAGGTCCTCTTACATTTGATTAGGACCTGGGAATGTGACACAAGGGTAGAGTCACTCTGTGATAGTATTGCATTATATGACAAAGAATTTATTTCAGCTATGATTAATCTTTGAGTTAATCCAAATGGAAATTATCCTGAGTGGTTAACTTATTCAGATGGACACTTTAAAATACATAGCAGGGGCTGGAGCGATGGCCCAGTGGTTAAGAGGGCCGACTGCTCTTGCAGAGGACCCAGGTTCAATTCCCAGCACCTACATGGCAGCTAAGAACTGTCTTTAACTCCAGTTCCAGGGGAATCTGACACCCTCTTCTGACCTCCATAGCATTGCATGACACAGGTGCACCAACCTACATGCAGACAGTACACTCATACACATAAACAAACAAACAAAAAAAAAAACAATAAAAGATATAGCAGTGTCCTACAAAGTCAGAGAGATTCTGCCGCTGCTCTTTAGGGAACCAGCAGCATATAGCTACAAGGAACTGAAATCGTCCAAGAGGCAGTGAGTCTGGAAGTCTAAGATTATCTTGGCAGCCCTGCAAACCCCATAAGTCTGTTGAGACCCTGGGCAGAGAAAGAAGCTAATCCACACACAGAATCTCACATGTGGACACTGTGATACAATAATGTGGTTTCTTTCAACCAGTCACTTTGTGTGCCGTGTGACAATAGAAAGACAGGACAGCCACACCATTGCTTTCTGCCTCTACTCTGGGGTCCTCATTTAGCTAGGTAAAGTTCCAGGTTTAGAACTGGGTCAGCCAGCTATTCCTGGGGTATGGGAAGAATTGAAGTCTTCATTCTTGAAGGGGAATTGGAAGTATCAAGCGCAACTGGGAGTGGCAAGAATTGAACCATCCTCTAGACACTGCAAGCAGTCACCACCACTCCCAGCTCCTTATTGACTGATTGCTGAGAAGTCCTTATCAGTGAGGTTGTCAGTGCTGAACAAAATCTTCAAGTACAAATGAAATATATGTAAGCATCATATCCTGTGAAATCATGCAACATAACCGGGCCGTCACAGAGAGCAAGAAAGGCTACATTTCAATTCAGTATTCCTAGGAGAGGTAGAAGCAGCTTGGGAGGAGAGATAAGTAGGCTGCTCCGTTCCAAATGGCAGCGACTTCAAAGAAGAAGGTTTTTACCTTCCTAGGGATTTGATTATGCAAGCAGATAAGATCTAAAGAGGTGAGGGAAATCAAAGAGAATGAAGACTCCAGTGATTGCCTGAGAAACCCTGTAACTTGCAGAGGAAAAGAGAGAGAGATCATTCAGGCAGTTGTTTTCTTGTAAGAACAAAATCCTCAAAGTTAGGATTTCCAAGGTTAGTATTATTTGAATCCTTCACAATAAAGATGGGAAATTTAAGGATAAAGAACACTAAACTCATTCCAATTCAGAGAACAATTGGAAGCATCAATTCAAGTCACAAGACAGTGATTTGATGAATATACTGATTGTTTGGGTGAGAAGTGTGCAAACTGAAATTGCAGATAAGATGTTATCATAGATAGATGATAGATAAGTGGATAGATGATAGATAATAGATAGATAGATAGATTAAATAGATGATAGTATAGAGATAATAATATATAATGATAGATGAGAAAGATGATAGATTATATAGATAGATGATAGATCAATAGATAGAGAGAGAGATAATAGATGAGATAGATGATAGATAGGTAGATTATAGATAGATAGATAGATAGATAGATAGATAGATAGATAGATAGATAACATACTTTTTTAATTTTTTCATTTATTTATTTTCTATGTGTATGAATGTACTGTCTGCATGTAGGTCTGTGCAACCATGTCGTGCAATGCCGAGGAGGTCAGAAGAGGGTGTCAGATTCCCCTGGAACTGGAGTTCTCCTGGAATGTGGGTGCTGGGGCTCGAACCCAGGTCCTCTGCAAGAGCAGTCAGCACTCTTAACTGCTAGGCTATCTCTCCAGCCCCTTAAAATTTTTTTTTATTTTTTTAATTTGATAGATAAAATATTTATCCATATATTTCTGTACCCTGTGAATGAGCCAGCAAACAATGTTCTTTCATGGTTTCTGCTTCATGTCTTGGTTTCCTGTTGACTTCCCTCAGTTATGGAGACTACATAGCAGCTAGATTATAACCAAGTGCCCAATGAGGGTTGTTAAATGGGAATCAACCAAAAAACCTGACCTTGGCAAACTAAGAGAATAGGAAGGCAGATGTAAAGATAAAGAGGGGGTGATGCATAAATATATATATATATATATGTTTAAGCTTGTGTTTTAGTTGCTATCTGTTGTTGTGATAAACCATTCTGACAAAAAGCATTTGGGGGGGAGAGTTTATTTGGCTTATATTTGCATATCACAGTCCATCACTGCAGGAAATCAAGGCAGGACCTCAAGCAGAAGATTGAAGCACAAACCCCAGAGGAGCCCCCTGCTTGCCAGCTCACTCACAGGCTCATACTCTACTAGCTTTCTTGTACAGTCCAGGGCCACCCGCCCAGAGAATGGTGTCTTCACAGTGTGCTGATCCCTCCTGCATCAATTAGCAATCAAAACAACCCCAGCAAGCTAATCTGCTCAAGGCAATCTCTCAATGCATGCTTTCCTTCAGATGACTCTAGGTTGTGTCCAATTGACAGTTAAAACTGATTAAGACAGGCTATGTTCATTTTCACTTACCTTCCTTCTTATATATTGCAAAGTTAATGAAACAAGTAACAAGATGAGAAGGAAATTTTTCTTTCTTTTTAACCAATAGTAGCATGCTTCACAAGACTACCAGCATTACAGTCATTTGCATGTGCATACACATACACACATACACACACACACACACACACACATGCATTTTAATATCGAAAGAGCAAAAACAGAAAAGTTACATATGTGAAGAGAGAGAGAGCGAGGGAGAGAGAGAGAGAGAGAGAGAGAGAGAGAGAGAGAGAGAGAGAGAAACTCATAACTGGAAAGATGGTTGTTTTCTGGGGTTCCTTGTAGGCATGTGACTCAAGTCCCAGGCATTTAAAGGTAGAACTTATGTCACCTCATAATTAAAACTGACAGCTACTGGAGAAGCCTACCTATTTAGAAAAACTTTTCTCCTTTACCTGGTTGGGAAAATAAACCTTATAGTAACTGAATCCATTCTTCATTTCATTTCCCCAGCACACACCGCATTCATAGCTGACCCAATCTATAAATGTAAGTCATCCAGCCTCTAACTCAAGGGAAGAAAGTGGAGAAGCCAAGGGATTAGGCAGGTCCAATTCATCACCCAGGAAATAAACAGGGCCCTGCTACATCCTGGTAGGAAGATAGCCGCTTGGTATAACTAAATGCCCAGCCGGGGTTGTTGAGTGGGCCTCAACCAATAAAGCTTGACCTTGGAAAGCAAAGGAAGCCAGAAGACAGATTATCCAACCCTCAGAGATGAGGTTTTTCCTCTCTATAAAATGTGAGCAGTCTGTACAATTGCTTGTATTTCCCTGGATCACCACTTACAGAACACATTAGCAGACACAATTTCATTTGATCCTCATCATCTGGTTAGATAGAGGGTTTTGAAAGCTCAACCCCGGAGGACTTCTAGAGATACAACCCAAGTCTGTCACTCTGTCATTGTACAAGAGCAGTATTCATTTTGCTTCCTGAATCCAAGCTTGTTTTCAATATTACCAGTATCTCTCTTGAAATTTACTTATGAAAGTGCACAATGCTGAGGGTCAAATTGCTTTTAAAAAGAAAAGATAATATCAGGACAATAACATATCAGGCATAGAAAGCCTGAAAGGTGCCCAAACTGCTATTTTTTAACTTCTGTTACTGACTAGCTACAACAAAATCAGGACAGATTCATGTGGTCTGTCTGCTCGGGTACTGTCTTGTAGGTGCCAACATCTCTGGAACTCTTTTGTTGGTTGTACATCCAGCAATAGTCAAGGATCTCCCAAGAAAACCAAGCCTTCCTCTATATTCTCATGCTTTATTTTGAGCCAAAGGCTTTATTGCTAACTACCAGGCTATCCACTCAAAAGAATTTGACTGGTTCGACAAATCTACTGCAGAAAGAAAAGATACCAAGGCTGGCGACAGAGCTCAGTCAGTAAATGTTCCCTTGTAAGCATTGTTGACCTGAGTTCCATCCCCAAGAACCCATGTTTTTTTTTAAAAAAATGCTGGATTTAGTGGCATGCACTTGTAATGACAGCACTGGGGAGGAAGAGAATGGGGGATCCTGGGACTTACTTAACAGCCAGTCTAGACAAATCAGTGAGTTCCAGGCCAGAGCTCCTTTATAACAAAAACAAATTTCAGGTCAACTCAAGTATGGTGACACACAGTTTTCTTTTTTTTTTTTTTTCTTTTTTTGGTCTTTTTGAGACAGCGTCTCCCTTTATTCCCAGCTGGCCTGGAGCTCACTATGTAGACCAGGTTGGCTTTGAACTCACAGAGATCCACCTGCCTTCCTTCCAATTTCTGGGATTAAAGGCTTGCACCACCATGCCTGCCCATGGCACACGTTTTTAAGCCCAGAATTCAGGAGGGTGAAGGAAGCATATATCTTATTTTGAGGCCAGTCTGGTCTAGATATCGTGTTCCAGGACAGCCAGGGCTACATAGTAAGGCCTTATCACAAAAATTTAATAAAATTAGAAAAGAAAACAAACCAGGAAAGTAAAACTTGTCTAAGGAATAAGAGCTAAGGTTGTTCTCTACCACACACAAACACACACACTCACACACACACACACACACACACACACGCACACACACACACACCTTTTGAAGATGCCAAAAGAATATGAAGCTAGTGCCAGGGGCAAGCCCACCAGAGAGAAACTCCACATACCCCACATCCAGAAGTTTCCTGATAGGATGATAGGATGATGGCCACTTATTTTTCTTTGTATCTATAGTGAGTGGTACACTGGTTGTCACATAAGCCAATACTCATAAGCAACTAGTACTTCAGGGGCAAAGGAACTGCTCAGTCACACGAGTACCCTTACCTAGAAGGATCCTGCATGTAGATTAATATTTGGCTGCTCTTCCCATACTGAAAGTCTTCCTTTCCTTTTGAGGGGGTACGTGTGCCCATGTGTATATGTGTGTGTATGTGTGTGTGTGCACGTGTATGTGTATGTGTGTGCATGTGTGTATGTGCATGTGTGTGTCACGTGTGTATGTGCATGTGTGTGTGCACGTGTGTGTATGTGTGATATGTATATGTGTGTAGGTATATATGTGTGTATGTGTGTGTATGTGTGTATGTGTGTGCACATATGTGTATGTATGTGTGTATGTGTATGTGTGTGTGCATCTGTATGTATGTGTATATGTGTGTGGGGGGGTTGTGTGTGCTTGCAGCATTTAAATCTTTGTGGAGGCCAGAAGTTCACATGAACTGTTTTTCTCCATTTTTCTGCACCTTATTTTTGAAACAAGGTCTCTCACGGACCCCGGAGCTCTCTAATGTGGGTGGACTGGTTGACCAGTGAGGCCCAGGGAGTCCCTTGTCTCCCCCTGCCCAGTATTTGAATTACATACACATTGTCACATCCAGTTGTTGGGGATCCAACTCAGGTTCTTAGGGTTGCAGAGCAACCACTTTACCAACTGAGTTATCTCCTCAGCTCCACCATTTTAATATTCTTAATCCTTTTACACAGAGTCCTGCATTTTCATTTCAAACCAAGTCCTACAAATTAGTTAGCCAATATCACCCAATAATCAACTGAGTTGAATCACAGAAACAAGAAAGAAAAAAAAAAAAGAACAAAACTCTAGGATCGAAAATGACTCCCAATATTTACCAAAATTGTGGCCATTGCAAAAGTTATATGGAAACAGAAAGTTGTGCTCTCTGTTGGGCATTAGCTTGAGAATTTGAATTCATGTTTATATGAATAAACATCCCAAAGCAGACACTTGAAATTGGACTCTTAAATTATTTATCATTATTTTTATTTTATTTTATTACAGTTATTTATATATTTTTAAAAAATACACAGAGAGCATCTCTAAGTAATGTTCCAAATAAACAAGGTAACTAAATTGGTCACAATTTGTTTGAATTAAAAATGACTCTGAAGCTTAGTATTTTTGTAAAAATATCTGATCTCTGTATTTATGACCTCATTGTAGAGTTCAAATAACATTAAAGATACACAGAGTATTTAAGCCTAAAAAGCATTACGTCAGGGCTGGAGAGGTGGCTCAGCAGTCAAAAACACTGAACTTGCAGAGAACAGGTTTGATTCCAAGCACCTACATGGCAGCTAACATCTGTAACTCCAGTTCCAGGAAATCCAATGCCTTCTTCTGACCAACTTGGGCATTGCATGACATGAGTGCACTTACACACATGCAGGCAATACACTCATACACATAAAAAAAGAAACATCACATCAAAATAGGGCATAGTGCCTAAGTTTTTATTTGTATTATTTTTATATTGACTGGATAAATTTAAAGCTCAGAAAATTTTATTCTATAATAATCATTACTTTGTACTATTAGTTACAATCTTCAGTGATTTCTATTACAATCTATATCAATGTTTCTATAATAAAAATCATAATAAAAGAGGAAACATTTAAGAACATGCATTATTTGTTGGGCAAATACCTTTTAAAGCTGATTAGGTTTCAAATTTGAAAAGGAACCTTACTCCATTATCTGCCCACCTTCTTGCCAAGAAGGTGGCTTGAGAAGAAACTGGTAGTGACATTTCTGCTGACTATCCAGTTCTGTTGCTGGAAGGCTATGCAGCTGAGGCTGAGGAGAGCAACTGCAAGTCTTGACTCAACAGAAGGAATTTTCAAAACCCCTGGGAAGGAAGAAAAATAGCTAAGAAGAATTCCAAGGAGAAGACAGAAGGACTTAATAAGCAATTTTATTATGTGATATAATAGTGAGATGTGATTTGAAGCCTCTTCAAATGTGAGAAGTCAAGCTGAACCAATGCACAGAAAGTTTACATGCTCCAGGATCCAAGAATCCTGATCTCCATGCAAACTCAGAAAAGGCCATGGCATTCAATACTGGCATTTATAAGAATGTAATCAAATAAAGGGGCTGTAGAGACGGCCTAGCGGTTAAGAGCGCTGACTCCTCTTACAGAGGATGGGGTTCGAACCCCAGCACCCACATGGTGGCTGAGAACCGTCTGAAACTCCAATTCCAGGAGAACTCCAGTTCCAGGGGAATCTGACACCCTCTTCTGACCTTTGCGGCATTGCATGACATGGGTGCACAGACTTACATGCAGACAGTACATTCATACACATACAGAAGTTAAAAAAAAAAGAAAAAGAATGTAATCAAATATAAGTCAAAGATGTCTTCTATTGGAATAACAACGTCTGAAGTGTCTTTTTCTGTAGCATTTTTTCCTATTAAAATCTTTCTTATCAATTGCCAGAAAGGGAGTCAAAAGAAAATCAAGGATGTCTTTGGTCAGGATTCCTCAGAGATATTATCTTGAGGCTGTTGTGAAGGAGAGATTTTCCATGTACTCCTTCCTTCCCTAATTGCTTGTTATTGGCTTATAGAAAGGCTACTGATTTTGTAGATTAATTTTGTAACCTGCCACTTTACTGAAACTGTCAATCATTACTAGGAGTTTTCTGGTGGAATATTTGGCATCCTTTAGGTGTACTATCATGTCATCTGCAAAAAGGGATAGTTTGACCTCTTCTGTTCAAATTAGTACTCCTGTAATTTCCTTCTCTTGTCTTATTGCCCTAACAAGAATTTCAAGCACTATATATATTTTTTAACATTTTCCTTTTTGCATATATATTTTTATTGTTATTAAACTTTTTCATACATCATTTCTCCATCCAATTTAGACTCATTTCCCTTTCCATGTCCCCCCACCCCACCTGAGTTCACGCATTCTGCCATACATGTCTTACATCCTTTTCTGAGTCTTTCTGAAGCTTTTTCAAAGCAGAGGATTATTTTGAGGAGAACTTCACTGTTTCAGTTGGTTCTTTGTCCCGGTTCTTCTGTTGTTGTTGTTCCTCCAACTTGTATTGCTTCAACACACACACACACACACACACACACACACACTCACACATGTGTGTGTGTCTCACCTGTACTAAAATTATGTCACCTGAAAACCAACTTTATGTTACTTCCAAATCATATTTCAAGATTTACATTTTCCCCTTTTAATTTTATATTACTCTAAAATATGCATACATACCCTCCACCCATATACTGATATTACAAAGTCCGAAAATAAGAGATAGGTTAATTCGAGAACCTGTTAAGGGATTCACATTATAAGAGCACAGTTGCTTTAATGTAAAGAGGAATATAACATTAGCATTGCACGGTTTGCCTTACAACTAGCTANGGTGGGGTTGTATTCGCCATTTTTTCTTTTTTTTTTTTTCTGGGACTGCGTTACTTCACTTAGCATGATATCTTCTAGTTCCATCCAAGTTTCTGATGTCATCTTTCTTTACCAGTGCATAGAACTCCATTGTGTAGACATACCACATTTTCTCTATCCACTCATTCCTTGAGTGGCACTTGGGGTGGTTTAAGCTCTTTGCTATTGTGAGGAGA
Source organism: Rhizomys pruinosus (assembly GCA_009823505.1). Lineage (NCBI taxonomy): Eukaryota > Metazoa > Chordata > Mammalia > Rodentia > Spalacidae > Rhizomys > Rhizomys pruinosus. The sequence goes on from VZQC01004861.1 coordinate 305,629, forward strand.
GCTGCAATAAACACAGCTGTGTATGTATCCCTGTGGTAGGATGAGTTTTGTGGGTATATACCCAGGAGTGGTATGACTTGGTCAGGTGGTAGGCTCATTGTGAGTCTTTTAAAAGGGTTCTCCACACTGCTTTCCATAGTGGTTGTACGAGCTTAAATTCCCACCAACAGTGATGAGTCTTCCCCTTTCCCCACCACCTCTCTAATATTTGGTGTCATTTGTTTTCTTGATCCTAGCCAGTCTTATCTGAGTGACATGATATCTTAAAGTGGTTTTAACTTGCATTTCCTTATTATTAGTGGTGTTGAACACTTTTTAAGATGTTTCTCAGCCATCTTTATTTCCTCACTTGTGAAGTCTCTGTTCAGCTCTTTACTCCATCTTTTGAGTGAGTCATTTGTTTTCTTCTTTGTTTTTTGAGTAATTTATATATTCTGGAAGTTAATACTCTGTCAGATGTATCAGTGGTGAAGATTTCCTCCCACTCTGTGGGTTTTCTCTTCACTTCACTGATTGTTTCTTTCACTGTACAGAAGCTTTTGAGTTTAATAAGGACCCACTTGTCAATTGTTGACCGTATTTCCTGTGCAGCTGCTGTCTGATTTAGAAAATCTTCTCCTATGCCTATGTCTTGTAAGTGGCTGCCAACATTTCCTTTTATTACCTTCAGAGTTTCTGGTTTCACGTTGAGGTCTTTGATCCATTTGGAGTTGATTTTTGTACAGAGCAAGAGGTAGGGGTTTTATTCTTCTACAAGTGGTGATCTAATTTTGCCAGCACCATTTGCTGAAGATGCTGTCTTTCCTCCACTAAATCTTCTTGGCCCCTTTGTCAAATATGAGGTGGCTGAAATTGTTTGTGTTCAAGTTCACCTTCAAGCACTATATTGAAAAGGAGTGGAGATCGGGCCCAGCTTTTCAAGGTTCCTGACTTTAAGGGGAATGTTTCTAATTTTTCTCCATTTAGGATGATATTAAGCTTTATTGCATTGTGCTCTGATAGAATGCATGAAATTATTTCAATTTTTGTATTTGTTGAGGTTTGTTCCATGCCCCAGTATGTAGTCAATTTTGGAGAAAGTTCCACATGGGATGCTGAATAGAAAGTATTTTCTTTGGTAACTGGATGAAATATTCAGCAGATAATCTGTTAGGTCCATTTAGTGCATCATATTGTTCAGTTCAGTTGTCTCTCTGTTTATTATTTGTCCAGTTGACCTGTCTAATGGGCTTAGTGGGGTATTAGTGTGTTGTGATTAATTGGTATCTTAAAGTCCTATAGAATTGTGTTTATGAAGTTTGGTGGACCAGAGTTTGGTGCATATATGTTAATGATTGTGATATCTTCTTGGCTAATTGTTCCTTTGATAAGAATCAAGTGATGTTCTTAATCTCTACTGATTAGTTTTAGTTTGAAGTCAATTTTTTTTATATTGGAATAGCAACTTCTTCTCACTTCTTATTGCCATTTGCTTGGAATATTTTTTCCACTCTTTCACCTTAAGATAGTGCCTGTCCTTCAAGGTGAGATGGGTTTTGTACAGACAACAAAAAGGTGGATTTTGTTTCTTAATCCATTCTACTACTCTGTGTCTCTTGACTGGGGAGTCCGGTCTATTAATACTTAAAGTTATTATTGAGAGATGTATATTTCTTCCCATCATTTTAGTTTGTTTGCATTTTTGGTCTAGGTTTGTATTTTTACAGTTAACCTTCATTAACTACTTTCTGATGCTAGTGAGTGTATTCATTCCTTTCTTCCTCTTTCTTTAATGCATCAAGTATTCTGGACATGAATTCTTTCAGCCTATTGGATATGTCTTTCTTTAATTTGGGGAAATTTTCTTCTACAATCTTGTTGAAGATCTGGTCAATACCATTATCCTGAGTTTATTCTCCTTCCTCTATGCCTACAATACGTAGTTTTGGTCATTTTATGTGTCCCACATTTCCTGATTATTCCATTCCTGTGGGTTTTATTTTTAATTTTTCATAATCATTGATTGAATGGTCCAACTCTTCCATGTTGTCTTTCAGTCTTTCTGTTCTATTCTCTACTTTGCTCATTCTGTTACTGAGGTTTTCTCTTGTCCTTTCCAGGTGACGTCTTGAGTGCTCCAGTTCCTTTTTCACTTCACCCTGAATTTTCTTCAGTATTTCTATATCTTTTGTGAGTTCATTCCGAACTTTATCATCTTCTTTCAGTTTCTCTCTATCTTCTTTTAGTTCTTTGATTTGCTCATTTGTGTGTTCTTTAAGTTCTCTGAATTCTTTGATCATATTTATGATCGTTGTTTTAACGTTCATGTCCTGGATGACTTCTAGGGGTTCCTCTATAGAGTCTTCTACAGGACTGGTAGTATTTGGCGGAGGTTTATTGTTTGTGGTTTTCATGTTGTTGTATATTCATTGTGATTTTGGTACATGGACTTTTTTTGTTGTTTGTGATTCTGATATGAATTTCAAGTGCTTCTTTGCTGAGTCAAAGATTGACATTGTATTCTTTCCTTGTATTCTTCATATGCCTTCATTGTCTTCTTATTTTTTTAAAAAATTATTTTATTTTCGTATGTGTGTGAATGTACTGTCTGCATGCAGGTCTGTGCATCTGTGTCATGCAATGCTGTGTAGGTCAGAAGAGGGTGTCCGACTCCCCTGGAACTGGAGCCAAAGACGGTTTTCAGCCACCATGTGGGTGCTGGGGATCGAACCTGAGTCCTCTGCAAGAGCAGTCGGTGCTCTCAAACACTAGGCCATCTCTCCAGCCCCTCATTGTCTTATTATTATGTATGAAAGGCTAGTTGGGCTAGGCTTCAGGGTCTCACTTTGATTTTGTACTGGAGAGACTAGTTGGGAATTCCTCAGGAGACCCAAGACAGGTTTCAATCAGGTAAACTTGAATCCCGTACCACGTGGGGGTCCACTTACCACCTCTCCAGGGCTGGTTGCAAGCTTCTGGATCTGGGTCCAAGGGCAGGGATGCTCGGTCTGAAGCTGAGGGAAGGCTCCAGGTGTTCCCTAGCTAGTGGATAAGGAAGGGCCCGCTGCCACTGCAGTGCAGTGGGGACTCTCACCACTGAGTGGAGGTCAGCCTCTTACACTCACTGGGAGTGTTGAGCTCACAGAACCACCATGTCAAGTGGGGTTCACCTGCCAGTTTTCCAGGGTTGGTTTCTAATGTCTGAGTCTGAGACCAGGGGCAGGAAAGCCTAGGCTGGGGCCAAGGGAGGGGCCCCAGTTGTTCCCTAACTACTGGGTAGGGAGTCTGAAATGGCACTGCCACTGAGTGGAGGTCAGCCTCATACACTCACTGGAGGAGTTGAGCTCACAGAACCCCTGCATCCCGTGGCGTTCACCTGCTGCTGGCTTCTGCTCAGCTCATGGGTGATTTTCTAAGCACCTGTTTTCCTGAATGGATTCCTGCCATATAATAAATAATTTGCTTGAAATTGCCCTCATAGCATCTAGATTAATGAAATGGTGTAACAGACCAACCACTTCAACAGATCTCTACACTTGATCAGGCAAATGGCTTTACTTTTTCCATTTATAAAATAAAGAAACTTTTGTCGCACTTTTAAATAGACTTTATTTCAGTATGTTAATATTTAGAAACCACACAGTCGGTGGTAGCACTATTTATTCAATTTATGAAAAACTTTACCACCATGGGGTATGCAATTTCACATGTTAAATCATGTAATCGCCATCAATAAAAAAAGAGCAGCTCCCATTTATAGAACCACATCAGATAGAGTTTCCTTAGACTTCATCTTAAAAGAGCTTCCCGCTGAAGACTTGAGGTCAGCTGTGGGCATATTAACAAAGTAGGAAAGTCAGATAAGTTTCTTTATCCGCCCTCAGGCATGTAATACCCTGGATATATTGTTTCATTTATTCCTCTTTTCCAATCATTTACCTCTCTTGAAGCTCCAACTCCACCCCCATTCATCTACCCTTGGTTCTAACATCCTTAGTATTCCAAATGTAGGCCAGGCTGGCCTTGAACTCACAGAGAGCCACCTGCCTCTGCCTGACAAGTGCTGGGATTAAAGACGTGCACCACCACACCTGATACGCTCTGAGATTTCTAATCCACCTACAAGGAGGTGCACTTTTATAATGCTCATATCTGTTTCATTCCCTATCCTTCATGATTTTTTTCATTTTTTCTGCATATAGAAATAGACTTCCCTCAAATTTATCCAACTACAAATCTGAAATGTTAAAGGCTGTCTGTGAGAGTGAGAGAGAGAGAGAAAGAGAGAGAGAGAGAGAGAGAGAACAAGAGGGAGAGAGAGAAAGAAAAAGAGAATCTTATTATTTCATCTCCAACATTAGCATTTCATATTTGATAAGCTCTCAATAACTATTTGTTGAAGTGGTTGTGTTGCCAGCACATATTGTCCCACCAAAAATTCATGAATTTGCACTAGGAAGATTGCTCACTTAGTAAAGTGCTTGCTTTGCAAGCATGAAGGACTAAATTCAATCCCCAGAATCCACATTTTAAAAGCTAAGCATACTGGTGTACACATAGAGTGCTGGGGGATGCAGGGGAGACAGGAGGTTCTGGGAATCACTAAGCAGTGAGCCTACTCTACTTGGTAAGATCCAATCCAGTGAGAGATTGTGACTCAAAATACAAGAAGGGTGACACCTGAGGACTAGCAGTGGAGGTTGACCTCAGGTCTCCACACGTGCACATGTACACACTTGTTCCCTGCACGCATACAAGTCCATGAACTCTTATGCACAATACAGAGCTATTTCAGTTAATTCTCCAGCCCCCTTGCATCCTGCATTGTCCATGTTTCTAGTATTTTCTAGTAGAATATAAACAGATGTAATAGGAGTCTTTTCTAAGATGGAATTTTCAAAGCAAGTGACTTTCGCTTCCAATGGCTGCACATAGAGAGAGCCAAAACCCCATTTATAACAGTCACAGATAGGAAAAACCCATCCCCCAAATTCCATATTGGGGAGAGGCAGTGGGTGCATTTCCACTGGGAAAGTCTATATGGAAAAAGTTACATAACCAAGAGAACTGTATCCTACTACCCACAGAGAGATCTGTGCACGATTTTTTATACCTAAGAACTAGAAGCAACCCAACTGTTCAGCCTACATTTTTGTTAACTCCTACATGAATAAACATGTGTGGCATATATATATATATATATATATATATATATATATGTAGTGTTCAGCTATAAAAAGGAATGTGCTGATGATACATACAAGAACACGGGGGAGAGTCTGCAAAAGCATCATGCTGTTAAATAAGGCAAATACAGAAAGCTTGTATCCTGAGTGACTCTATCAATACCTTGGGAAAGGCAAAGCCTTTGGAACAGAAATCTGAACAGTAGTCATTAGGTTCTGTGGGTGGAAGGGAAGGAACTAGCAAAAGATAGCCACAGTGGAACTTCTTAGGCTGTCAGAGATGTTCAACTACTTCATTGTGGTGGTGGACTCTTGGTTGAAAATTATCTGACAAACCCATTGGGCTATGCTCATGAAAAAAAGGTGAAATTGTGCTAGAAGGTGACTCAGTCAGTAAAGTACTTGCCTTGCAAGCATGAAGACCTGAGTTCCATATTCAGAACCCACGTTTTTAAAAACCCAATCTTTCCTCTGCCTCTTCTGCAATGAATGGTCCCTGAACCACAGGTTGGAGAGGTTTGCTATAGAAGTTCTATTCAAGGACACAGACTTGACACTCTCTTATTCTCTAAAACATAGCCAGTTGTGGCCTTCTGTATGCATCACACTCTGTTGTATGAGGAAAATTTCTTGTTGAGAGTTGAGGGATATATTAGTATTCTCTCTACTCCCTGTTCCACTATGTTATATGAGCCTTAGGTGTTGAGGTTCCACTGTAGATGTGTCAATTAGGGCATGAACATCAGGAAACAGAGGCTTTCAGGCCTCTGGAAACTTGCTCATGAATTTTTCAACAATGGTGAAAGCATGCACAATGCCAGGTGTGGTGGCGCACACCTTTAATCCCAGCACTTGGGGGGCATAGGCAGGCAGATCTCTGTGAGTTCAAGGCCAGCCTGGTCTACATAGTGAGTGCCAGGCCATCCAGGGCTAAAGGGAGACCTTGACTCAAAAACACCAAATAAAAAATGAAAGAAAGAAAAGAAAGCACGCACAAGACACATGCTAACTCAATGAGACAAAAACCCTACATAGACTGGGGAAAATGGGAAGCAGGCCCCAAGCCTAGCCAAGGAACTATTGGCAAATGATTACTGTGGGGTGAGGGAGAGTAAACCTTCTTTAAGGGAATGACTAAATATACTGACTAGACTCCAGTGGATAAACTTGCACCAAGGTACATCTGGATGCAAATGTTGGACCTGGACTGGATAAGACTTAACATATATGACAGAATATGTAAAATTTGGGGGGGGTATAAGGAAGGGGGAGGGAGTCTAAATTTGTTTAGGATCTATTGTATGAAATGCTTAAGAACTCAATTGAAAAATCAGGGGGAAAATATCGATGTCAAGGCTGGAAAGATAGCTCTGTGGTTAAGAGTACTTGCTGCTCTTGAATATTAAATAAATAAATAAATAAATAAATAAATAAATTCCACACAAGTAAGGCATGGTGACTCATGCATTTAATTCCAGTGCTCAGGAGGTAGAGGCAGACAGATCTCTGTGAAACTGAGGCCAACTTGGTCTATATAATGAGTTCCAAGCCTCTAGGGACTGCAAGGAAACGCAGGCTCAAAACACACACACACACACACACACACACACACACACACACACATGCACAAAGCCAGGCAAGGTGGTACATGCTTATAATTCCTGCACTACAGAAGTAGTTAGGCCAATCTCTGTGGTACTGGCTAGCCAGCCTAGCCTATTGGGTGGGTTCCAGGCCAAGTGATAGACTCTGTATCAATAGAATCAAGTTTAGAAAGCCCATGAGACATGGCACCTGAGGCAGATCTCTGGCCTCCACATGCACACACGTACACACTCACTTACACACATGCACACATACATATGTACATACATAAAAGTGGAATTTTATTATCAAATACACTGTATACATGTGAAATTTCAAAGACTAGATTAATAAAGTAAAATTTAGTTTTCTTTAGTGATGTGCCCCCCCCCTCGTGTGCCAGTGGATGTCCCCACACCCATACACATACGCGCAGGGACAGCACTGATCAGACTCAGTACGTTATTAATATAAAAGGGGAGATGAATCTGAGAAGAAAGCATGGGAGATCTAGGAGTGAAAGGGAGTGACTATGATTGAAATATAGTGTGTGAGTGTTTCAAGTTCTCAAAATATAAATTAAAACAGAAAGTAATTTTTAATGCAGTGTATGAAACACTGTAAACTTAACACTTCTTCAACATACAACCAAATATCTACGGTCTGGCTACCTGTGAGGAGAGGAAAGAGAGAGTTCGCATCCTGCACTGGAGGCTGTTTTTGCATGCTCCAAGAGGCTCTGCATGGTGTCATGTTTATAATAAGGGTTTGGAGGGGATGTTGAATAAGTTAAATTCCTCTCCTACAGTTTTTGTATTCTGTGGTTTGCCTACAATCATTTATATATCTGTTCATCCATGTCCCCATCACTGCATACCGCAAAACAAAGGCTGCCAGGCTCAGAACTCTGTGAATGCATTTTTCAAATACTTCCCATGCAAGCAATCAGCTGTCAGTCTGTTTTATTCATAAGGCGATTTTTCTTTCTAGATGCTGGAGCCACTTAAACATTTAATATCCATAAAAATGCTTTAATTTTTTAAGGGCACAAATGGGGATTCCATCACACTGAATAAGAAATCGTTTGGTGTCATGGCAACAGGACTCATTGTGATTCTCGGGCTTCATTTATGAATGGTAGTTCTCCCAAACTATCTGAGTTTCTTGGTCATCCCTCTAACTCAGAAATGTAGAATGTACACCAAGACTGATCTGCCCTTCCAGCCTCAAAACTATCCTTTTTCACTTTGTGAGGAGTTTACACTCCTAAGGTGTTCCTGGACCCATTTCGCCAGGTTAATTCAGAATATGTGGAAGTACACAGGGGAGGAAAGCATTTAAGAAGGAAGGACTGCAGATTCTTTGTATGGATGTGGATGAGGATGTGTGTGTGTGTGTGTGTGTGTGTGTGTGTGTGTGTGTGTGTGTACATGAGGGTCTTCTTATGGACATGTACGAACATGAATGTGGAAACCAAAGGTCATCATTGGCTGTCTTCTTCAGTCACTCTGTTTTTTGAGACAGTCTCTCATTGAAGCTGGAGTTAACTGATCTGGCTAGACTCACGTCCAGAGAGCTCCAGGGATGCTCTTATATCTGTTTCCCTGGCACTGAAATTACAGGCCTCCCCCACTGTCAGACATTTTACATAGGTGCTGGAGATCTAGCCTCAGGTAAGCATCTCACCAAGAAAGCCAAAGTGCTAGCTCCAAAACTATATTCTCCACCTAAGGCTTTTTCAGAAGACATTCTATAAGAAGATAGTAAATTATAATACTATAATAAATGAGGAATATTGAAAGCTTTGAAATCAGTCAGGTGGGTATTTGAGTCCCCATACCTTTACAGACTAGTTCCGTGTCATGGTATGCAATTTAAGCTCTCAAAACCTCAATATTCTCATCTGAAAAACTGTAAGATATACCCAATTGGCAGTAAGGGATTAAGTATTTCATTGCCTTCCTCTCTCAAGAGCTTATGTGCTGGTAAATAAGACTTGTTTTGGGAGAACTGCAAAAGACTATTCTTGCATCTCAGAATGTTCTAGAAGTGAACGCACTTTCGAATTTAAAGCAATTATTACACTGTAAGATGAGATATAAATGAAAAACTAGATATTGGGCTCATGGGGCCAGGCACTGGGTCAATGTTTTTTGCAATGGTAGACACAGCCTGTTGAAACTTAGGTGATCAAAGTCATTAAACACTGAATAAAACTTTGATTCTGAACTCACCTACAACAGCAATTGTCACTCCAGGGTGATTTGCCTTTCTTGAGTATGAAAAGATTATCTGGAGCTGGGAAGATGGCTCAGTGGGTAAAGCACTTGCCATGAGGACCTGAATTCACATTCCCAGACCCAAATGAAATTTGGTATGATAGTACTACTATGGTATGATAGGAGGCAGAGACGGGAAATCCCCTGACACTCCTGGGCCCAGCTTGCCTGGCATACTCAACAATAAACAAGAGGGATCCTGTCTCTCAGGGAGAAGGTGAGGACAAACACCCAAGTTGTCCTTTGACCTCTCTATGGCACATTTGTACTTGCATTCACAAACACAAGAACATGCATAACACACACACACACACACACACACACACACACACGATTAAAACAATAGGTTATCTGAAATAATTCCCTGTAGCTCTGAAATGCAATCATTTATATGTCAAAGTGAATAAGCACTTAAGGGGCTGCGTGGTTTAAAGTTATCCTGCTGTCTGTTTTTACCCCAGCAGGAGGGCACTTAAAATCTAAGACAGATTGTCACTAATCATTTAGATGAAGTAGATGTTGGTGTCATCACATGACATTCCTATGTCTCCCTTCATACACTATCGATAATACCCTTTTAAAAAGCACAGTGCCTAATAACTGAAATGTCCAAAATTGACCTAGCAAGATTACATTCTTCAAAACTGAGTTCAGCACCTTAGAAAGATCTATTTATATTCTAGGTCTGCTGCAGTCCTCCAGATCCTGCAGGGTGCCTTACCATTTTCAGAGGCTTCTAGAAGTAAAGTCTGTCTCCCAAGACATATATTACCCGGGTTAGACAATTAATGAGTGAGGCTATTAAAACTAAACTGTGGTTGTTAGCATTTGAAAAGGGAGCTCTTGGAGAAATGTACTAAGGTAGAGGATACTAAAACAGAGGCACCAGAGGGCTGGGGAGGAGCTCAGCAGTTCAGAGCACTTGCTTCTCTTGCAGAGGACTCACATTCCGTTCTCAGCATCAGCGCTGGGCGGCTCAGATCTGCTTGTATGTCTGGCTCCAGATGGCTTACTGCCTTCCTCTGGTCTCCTTGGGCATCTTCACTCCCATTCATGTACATGCACAGACACACACACACACACACACACACACACACACACAAGAGATAAAGGCACCAAGCTAGGTGATGGTACATTTTCCTGCTTTAGATGGATGATAGACAGATAATGAGAACAGATGAAGGATGATGGATGAACCAGTAAGGTGAACCAGTGGCAGAGATTTCTGCTGCATGATGCTATTCTGGGTGACTTTTCCTGACCTGATGAAACAAAACTGTTTGGTGGGCTAATTAAACACTCAGTCATTGTGTAATATAATTTGTGGTTTTGAGAAACTTTTTAGTATTAAGTAAATAAAAGGTGCCCTCTTCACCGTCCTCTGCAATGAAATTTCTTCTTTAAGTCAAGATGGTAAAGAGGTTAATGGAAAGCTTGGAGGAAATTGCTAAAATGTGACAATTGAATGATAGCAGAGGAGTTAGTATAGTTTATGGGGGGAGGGGGTGAAATGGCAGGAAGAAAGACAGAGGGAAAAGTTCCAAGCAGACCAGGATGGTCTGTGCAGGCTAGCTAACAGCTCCACCCATGTTCACCAAAACTTTCCCTTTTACTCGTAGTCCTGCCTCAGGACTAGAAGATTTTTCTGGGCATCTGGCCTCCCTGTTGTCATTTTATGACCCAGCAAACTTAGATCCTACAGGCTGCCAACCCAGTATAAGGATTCCCTAGCCATCAGGACGTAAGAAGAGGGTGTAGATGACCCACCATTGCTGGGTAGGAAATTGCAGATCAAGATGCACTCACCTCCAGACACCTTACTGTGAATTCAGCTATTCCCTGGATTCATCTGCATCACCACACAGTATCCTGAGCTCCTGATTCTTCCTGCATTGATGAAAATTAAGCCATCCCATAAGATGATTTATATGTGGAAATCTAAACTGAAATACAAGGGAGAGGGCTGAAGAGATGGCTTAGCCACTAAAGGACTGGCTTTGTAAGCACCAGGACCTGAGCTCAACATCCAAAACCCACATAAAAAAGTGGGGCACAAACAAAAACCTTGGTTAATCTGGGATAACTACATGGCCTTAAACATCTAAAAGGAAAGTATAACCAGAAATAAACAAAACCAGAGATCTTACTAAAAAGACAAAAAGAAAAAAAAAAAAGAGTATAGTTGTTTTGCCTGTCTTACTGATAAGTCCAGCTACCCTGTGGTTGCCATTGCTTTTGTAACCCTTCAAAGACATGAGACACAGCTTTTCAACCTTCCAATATGGATTGAAGGCTCATGTCTCTCCAAGAATCCTCCAAAACTTGAGTGCCAGATGGGGACTTCTGAAACACCCAGCTTGTGGACTGAACTACTACTAGGGTTTCAGCCTCTTCAGACTATAGACTGCCATTGTTGGACTACCCAGGCTGTATCATGGAGACCAGTACAGGAAGATCAAGACAGGACGCAGTGCTTACTGAAGCTCATTTGGTAACCATGAAAACCCTAGTCTGGAGAACAAGGGCAGAACTGATGGTGGTTTGGGCTTGTCAAGGAGGAGCCTTCAAACGTGACATCTTTCAGCCTAATAAAGAAAAAAAAAAAAAAACATAAGCTGAAGATGTTAAAACCTATGATATATGTGGCATGTATATGTGCATATTTTGGAGTGATGCAAATTGGAAGGAATAACAACACCAACAACAAAAAGACTGGGTCAAAGACCTGACTGAAATGGTGAACTTCTGCTAGAAACAGTAAACTTTTGCAAAAAAAAATTTTAAAAGAGACTGAGAGGAAGATGAAAAACATATTTGGCAGATTGCATGAGCTCTAGTGGGGAGGAGGGAGAGGACAAGGAAGGAGGCACGGGTCTAAATTTGATTGGAAATTTTGTATGAAATGTACAAAGCTTCAATAATAATTGGCTTTGAATAAACAAACAAACAAACAAATAAATAAATTTTAAAAACTGGGGCACAGTGGTGGTATGCACTTCTGATGCCAGAACTGAGGAGGCAGAGGTAGGAGGATCCCTGGGCTTGGTAGTCAGGCAGTCTAGACTGTTTGCGTGTTCCAGAAAATAAAGGATAACTATTCTCGTTTCGTTTGTGTTCTTTTTTTCATAATTTTTTAAATTTTATTTATTTCTGTATGTGTATCAATGTACTGTCTGCCTGCAGGTTTGTGCACCCGTGTCGTGCAATGCCACGGAGGTCAGAAGAGGGTGTCGGATTCCCCTGGAACTGGAGTTTTCCTGGAATTGGAGTTTCAGATGGTTCTCGGACACCATGTGGGTGCTGGGGATCGAACCCGGGTCCTCTGTAAGAGCAGTCGGCGCTCTTAACTGCTAGGCCATCTCTCCAGCCCTCATTTGTGTTCTTATGCACATTTGCTACCTACCAGTTGCTACATTGAGAATGTCTTTAAAAAATAAAATAAAATAAAATACTGTCTTTATAAGCTGTGTAATTAAGCAAAATATATTAGTACAGGAAAGCTCTGACATCAGCAATGAATTATTCTGCCTAGGAGATGTTGGCTAGCGGATTCAACCCCCCCCCCCGAAGATCTGGTGTGAGCATGGAAAAAAGTTATGAGATATCACTTGCTAATGTACAACTGGACTCTGAAATTCCAGAGAGCGTTACCAAAGGCCACTAAAGCAATACAGCAAAATATTGGTCTCCCTGAGACAAGCAAGACTCCTCCGTCAATATCAGCTACACCTCAACAGCCTGGAGATACTGTGCAACAGTGGCAGCCAAGTGTCTATATATATCCCAAATCTAATTGGCTATTAGCTCTCTCCTTGGAGGAATAATTCACAGTGGATGCCACAAGCTTATGTCCTCTAGTGGTTAGGAGATGTTATAAGCCACAATAAGAACTTGTCACACTTTATAGAGAAACCACAGTTTGTGGATTAGCATACCATCCAAGCATCTGTGTCTATGCTCACAGCTTAGCTTGCCATAATAATTAGTACTGCTTAAATGCCAGTACATCCAATTGCTTGTGTTTTGTTAGTATGACTAAAACGGTATCACTGAATAAGCTGTCAATCCATGAAGGGAAACAACCTGAACAGACTAGAGTCCAAAATGACATCTCCAAGAAAATAGACAGTTTTGCTTCTCACCCACTTGTGCCCCTTTCCCAAAGCCTAGGGAACAAATTGCAGAAGAGGAGGTGTGGTAGAATGTAAGGGCTGCAGAGAGATAGGAGTGAGTCATGAGATTAGAGCAATATAGACTTGACTCCTAATTGATCAACATGCCTGTGCATACAAGCATCTCCAACTGGACTATGAGAACCTTGGGTTGTTCAAAATTTGGACATAGATACTTGCAAATTGGTTTTACATGAATGTTACTTACATTCATTGCCTATGCTTAATAATTTGGCTCACTTCAAAAAAATGCACCAATTACCTAATTGTACAGCAAACTGAGTAACATCAATGTTATCTGAAAACAACTGTGTTATTATATTGTAGAATCCTTTAAAAAATAAACAAATAAAAGAGAAAAAATCCCTGAAGGCTAAATACAAAAAAAATAAATAAAAAATAAAATATAAGAAATATAAAAAAACTGAAGTACATTATCAAGTAATGCTACTAATATGGGGGCTAAAACAGTAAGGAGACATGGAAAGAAGTGAAGTTCAACAGCTAATGCTGAATAGAGATTTACTATAAAAACTTAGTATCTTGTGATATTATGTTGCTTACATTTAATTCTCAACCTAACACAACCTAGAATTACCTGGGAAGAGTCTTAACAAAGGATTGTCTAGATCCAGTTGGCTTCTGGTCATGTCAGTGAGGGATTGCCTTGACTGACTAAATTGAGGTGGGAAGATCCAGCCTAAAAGTGGGCAGCACCGTTGCCTGGCTTAGGGGCCTGGACAGTGTTAGAGTGAGAATGCTGAGCACCAAGCAGGCATGCATCAGCCTCTCCTCTTGACTGTGCATGTGATATGACCAGCTGCTTTAAATTCCTGCCTTGACTTCAACTTCCCCATAATGATGGACTGTAACCTGGAATTTGGGTCCAAAATAAATCCTTTCTTTCATCAGGGCATTTTGTTACAGCAACAAAATGAAATTGGGACAGAAATTAACATAAATATCTGTCTCTGGCTTTGCTCATGGCTCAGTGCATTATAACAGTCTAGAATTAGACCAATGTGGATGTGGACAACTGAGTTCTATACACATAAAAAGGCATTTTTGTGGTCTCAATACATCCCTCCCATGTTAACGTCAGGTCTAAGTGTACAGATGGCCTCTGGAATGCCAGAGAGTGTTACCAAAGGCCACTAAACCAATAAAGCAAATATGGGTCTCCCTGAGTCAAGCAAGACTCCACCGTCAGCACCAGCTACACATCACCTGCCTGGAAATACTGTGCAGCAGAGGCAGCCATGTGCCTGTATATCCCAAATCTAATTGGCTATTGGCTCTCCCCTTGGAGAAATAACCCATGGCTGATGCCACAAGCTTACATCCTCTACAGGTTAGGAGATGTTATAAGCCACAGTAAGACCCTGTCATATTTAACAGGGGGGAAAATTGTAATTCATGGATTAACATATCCAAACATGTGTCTATGCTAAAGTAACCTACCATAACTATTAGTGCTGCTTAAATACCTATATATCTAATTGCTTGTTCTTCATTAGTAGGATCGAAAGGTTATTCCTGGACAAACTGTCAGCCCATGAAAGGAAACAGCCAGAATTGACCAGAGTCCAAGTCAACAGCTCCAGAGAGAGTGGACTGTTTTACCTCTCATCCACCTGTGCCCCTTTTCTAAGCCTAGGGAACAACCTGCGGAAGAGGGGGCGTGGTAGAATGTAAGGGCTGCGATTGGGGTGAATGGTGAAACTACAGCAATGTAGTCTGGACACTCATTTGATCAACTTGATTGAACAAACAACCTGTCACCCCCCACTGGATGGTGGGGCTGTAGGTGTTTGGGCACAACAGCCTGCAGATAGGTTTTGCATGAAGGATGCTTGTACTCATGGATTATCACTTATAGCTAAAAATGAAAAAAAAAAAACTGAGAGAAAGATGCAGGACAGTTATGGCAGAATGCATGATCGGGGATGGGGTGGGGGTGGGGGGGAGGGAAAGGGAAATAAGCCTGAACTGAATTGGAAAAAATGTATGAAATGCACAAAGCATCAATAAAAACTAATTAAAAAAAGGCATTTTTGTAGGGAAAGTTGATTTATTGAATGATATTTGGAAAAAATAGGTGACCATATGCAAAAAAATAAACAAACTTTGATCCAAAATTCAAAAATTAATTTGTCAGAAGCACTATGTGCCAGACACTTCGCAGGCAAGCTGCAAGGTTGACCCTGCCGAGCTTCAAGCATGCTACTGTGGATTCTGAGTCTTCATGCATCCTTAACACATGGGGTCACTCTTAAAGACTACATGATATATTAATGCATTTGTGTGGCATTCTGTGAAAGATAAAACTATAGAGACTGTGAACAGATCAGTTATTAGCAAGGGTTCTGGTGAGGAAAAGGAGGACAGGAATCAATAGGTGAAAACATTCTCAAAATCACATAGTGACTCTCTGTGGGCAAAAATGCCTCTCTTAGAAGACTCCTGCAACTGTAAGCCAGGAATAGGGGACAGAAGGTTGTCACAACGCCTACAGTTTCACAGGAAGGTGCTAGCATCACTAAATGAACTATAGGACTTTGGGCAACCCCATACAATGAAGAATTTCCCAATGTTGCTAATAAAACATCCCCTTAAAATCCTATTCAGGCACATAAAAATAATGAATGATTTATATGATCAAAGAGCTTTATAAACTCAAGTGTATTAAAACCACTTTGCGGGATGGAGAGATGGCTCAGTGGTTAAGAGCACTGGTTGTTCTTACAAAAGACCCAGGTTCAAATCCCAGTACCCACATAGCAGCTAACAACTGTCTGTAACTCAATTTCCAGGGGATCAAACACCCTCTTCTGTCCTCCTCAGGCATTGCACAATAAACACGAAATAAAAATAAATCAAAAAAAAAATGTTGTTTTTAAAAAAAACACTTTGCTAGTTTTGTCCAATTTCTTGTTACATGAAAATGAATTTGAGAGTAGTATAGTAAGGCACACCTATAACATCAGTACTCAGAAGGCTAAGGCAGGAAGATTGCCACAAATTCAATAGCAGCTTAGGCTACATAAAGAAAACCAGCCCAGTCAGGACTGCATAGCAAGACTTAGTGAAACAAAGAAGGGAAAGAGAGAGGGAGAGAGGGAGGAAGAAAGGGAGGGAGGGAAGGAGGAAAGAAAAGAAGGGAGGGAAAAGAAAGGGAAATTCTATAACTAGAAAACTATGTATGTGAAAGAGAGAGAGAGAGAGAGAGAGAGAGAGAGAGAGAGAGAGAGAGAGAGAAATATTATGTGAATGAATGCATTTGCACAAACTAGGAAAAAGCATCAATTCTGTATGTGAAGGCCAGGGCTAATTCTGCTGTCACAGACTCATTGCGTGACCCTGGGAAGCCAGTTTCCTTTTCTCAGGTCACACAGTTTCCTGATACATAGGTGAAATGTTCATTCAAGTTAATTTCTAAGGTGCCATGAAGCTCAGCGTTTCCATGACTTTAAGACCCATAAAGAACTCATTATTCTCTCTGCACTTTAATAAGCAAATGTGACCACTGCAGGTAGATTAAATAAAGGACCTGAAGATTGATAGGGGTCACCTCATGTTTTTCTGATGAAGGTTGACTCCAGTGGAATGACAGCCGTGACGGACAGACACCAGGAGGAGGTGACAGAAGTGGGTGTCAAGGCTGCTGTGAGCTTCTTCTGGTGGTATTTTCAGATAACACAAGCAAAGCTAGAGAAATACTAAATCATACCCTCTTTGCTGAATAAACTGTCTTGCAGCTGAGCATGAGTGAATCTGATCAAGAAGCAATCTGAACAGAGCTACTAATTTATTCGAGGAGCATTTATGAAGCACAAGGTTTGTGGTCGACCTGAGCTAGGGCTAGTAAGAGGAAAAGGAGATCTTGTCCCCATCGTCACCAGCTCCTGGTTGGGCAGGAAGGAGCACACAAGCAATTTTTTAAAAGACACAATAAACATTACAAAATCTAAGTCATCTTGGGTACCTAGGTGAGAGAAGATGGAGTCTTTTTTTTATATTTTTTTTATTTATTCTTGTATGTGTATGAATGTACTGTCTGCATGTAGGTCTGTGCACCTGTGTCATGCAATGCCGAGGAGGTCAGAAGAGGGCGTCGGATTCCCCTGGAACTGGAGTTAAAGACGGTTCTCAGCCCCCATGGGGGTGCCAGGGATTGAACCCAGGTCCTCTGCAAGAGCAGTCGGTGCTCTTAACCGCTAGGCCATCTCTCCAGACCCAAGAAGATGGAGTCTTAAATAAATCCTTAACGTGAGTATAGGGTCACCAAGAAGGGAGCTGGAGCTAAGCCTGGTAAGCAGTGTGGGAAGACCCTTTGCAGCAATCGAGCTAGTTCCCCACATCCTAGTTAAACAAGATAAGCAGTTTAGTTTGTTTTGACAGAAGAGAGATACCAGGCTGGTGAAATGGGTCCATCCGTGAAGTACTTGCCTTGCAAATAAGAGGACCTGAGCTCCAGTCTCAGAACTCATGTAAAAATTCTGAGCATAGTAACACGTGTGTAATCCTACTACTGAGAAGGTGAAAATAGACAGATACCTGGGGATCCCTGGACAGCCTAGACAAATGGGTGATCCCTAGACCATTGACAGGTCTTGTTTCAAAAAAGGTAGAGTAAGACCGAGGATTGGAGAAGGCCCTCAACATTGACCTCTGGCCTCTACACACAGGCACTCATATACACTGCACACATACAGACAGAGACAGAAAGACAGAGACAGAGAGGGGAAGAGAGAGAAAAAAGTATTCAAATGTCTGAGAAATAGATGTCCCAAGGAAATGGGCCATACTTACCTTCATGTAGTTTGAGAAATAAGATACTCTGGGCATGGAGTCTGAAGCCACTGAAGGACACAGCTGCCAGCATACAGAATGGATTGAAATCTCTCCCTCCATTCAGCAATCCATCCATCCATTCTTGCAATAAATGTTTAAGTATATACAGCCTACTCATCACTGAATATGCAGAGCTGATCAAGACAGCCACTGGAAAGATAGCCCAGAGATTAAGAGCAATTGCTTCTCCTGCAAAGGGTCCAGATTGTTTCCAGCACCCATGTGGTAGCTCGCAGATATTTGTAACTCCAGTTCCAAGAAATCTGATACTGACTGACTTCTGCAGGCCACATGTGGTGTACATACATGCAAGCAAGCACTCACACATGTGAATAAAATGATAAATTAATAATCTTAAAAGACAGCAATCCTGCCCTTGAAGACTTAACACAACTGGAGATAAAAATCCATTGAAAGAATGTCTCTTTTAAAAAATCAGGTCCCTTCAAATGGTTTAAGACACATCATAAAGCACTTTTCAGACCCAGGGAAGATTCTGCCACTCAGAACAGAGCACCTCAGGGACACTTCAGAGGTACTGCATTCAACAACAGACAAAAGGAAAGCAGAAGCCCAGGTCTGGGCCACTAGAAGAACCTTACACATTGACTTTCTTTTATTTTTTTTTTTTCACATAAATTTATTTTTATTTTTTTAACACATTTAGACCCATGTCCCCCCCATTTCCCCACCCCACCAGAGCTCATGAATTCTGCCAAACATGCTTTTCATCTCATTCTCAGTCTTTCTCAATATTCTCCATGAGGAAGTTGACTATTTTGAGCAGAAGTTCGCTGTTTCAGACAGTTCTTCGATGCAGTCCTTTCTGTTGTTGTTGTTGTTGCTGTTTCCAATATGCATCACTCCCAACTGCTTTGGACAAAAGCTCAGGGGGCCATACACAAGAAATACTTACAACTAGGTAATTGGCACTAGCATCCACAGATGAGGGATACCATTCATCGTTTGTTTTTCTGGGACTGTGTTACTTCACTCAGCATGATATCCTCTAGCTCCAGCCATTTTCCTGCAAAGCTCATGATATCATCTTTCTTTACTGCTGCATAGAATTCCATTGTGTAGATGTACCATATTTTCTCTATCCACTCGTCAGTTGAGGGGCATTTGGGTTGATTCCAGCTCCTTGCTATTTTGAAGAGAGCTGAAATAAACATGGCCATGCATGTATCTCTGCAGTGGGGTGAGTCTTGAGGGTACATACCCAGGAGTGGTATGGCTGGGACTGGTGGCAAATTGATTCCAAATCTTCCTAGGTTTCTCCACACTGCTTTCCATGGTGGCTGTATGAGTTTACATTCCCACCAACAGTTGATGAGTGTTCCCCTTTCCCCACAACCTCTCCAGCACTTGGTATCATTTGTTTTCTTGATCCTAGCCAGTCTTATTGGAGTAAGATGATATCTTAAAGTGGTTTTGATTTGCATTTCCTTAATTATTAGTGATGTTGAACACTTCTTAAGGTGTTTCTCAGCCATCTCTCATTCCTCACTTGTGAAGTCTCTGTTCAGTTCTTTGCTCCATCTATTGAGTGGGTCATTTGTTTTCTTTTTTCTTTGTTTTTTGAGTAGTTTATATATTCTGGAAATCAATGCTTTGTCAGATGTATCTGCAGTGAACTTTCCTCCCACTCTGTGGGATTTCTCTTCACTTCCTTGATTGTTTCTTTTGATGTTACAAAAGCTTTTGAGTTTAATGAGGTCCCATTTGTCAATTGTCAACCTTAATTCTTGCACAGCTGCTGTCTGATTTAGGAAGTCTTTTCCTACGCCTATGTCTTGTAGTCTGCTGCCAACTTTATCTTCTATCACCTTTTCATTCTTCTACAAGTGGTGATCCAGTTTTGCCAACACCACTTGCTGAAGATGCTGTCTTTTCTCCATTGTGGCTTCTTGGCCCCCTTGTCAAATATAAGATGGCTGAAATTGTATGTGCTCAGATTTGGATCTTCGGTTTTGTTTCATTGGTCAATAGGTCTGTTTTTGTGCCAGTACCATGCTGTTTTTATGACTATAGCCCTGTAGTATAGTATAGAGTTCCCCCCCTGTGTAGCTCTTTTCACTCAGGGTTGTTTTGGCTATTCGGGGTCTTTTGTTTTTCCAAATGAATTTAAGGACTTTTGTTTCCATGCCTGTGAAGAAACTATTGGGGGTTTGATTGGAATTGCATTAAATCTATACAAGAGTTTCTGTAAAATGGACATTTTTACAATGTTAATTTTCCCAATCCATGAGCATGGGAGGTTTTCCATCTTCTGATGTCTTCTTCAATTTCTTTCTTTAAAGGTTTAAAATTTTTGTTGTAGAGATCCTTGGTGTCTTTGGTTAGGTTTGTTCCTAGGTATTTTATTGTTTTTGAGGCTATTGTGAGTGGGAAGATCTCTTTGACTTCTTTCACCAGTTGCTTGTTCTTGGTGTAAAGAAAGGCCATTGATTTTTTAAGGTTAATTTTGTATCCTGCCACTTTGCTGAAGCTCTTAATCATTTCTAGGCGTTTTCTGGTGGAGTTTTTAGCATCCCTTAAGTAAACAATCATATCATCAGGAAATAGGGATAGCTTGACTTCTTCTTTTCCAATTAGTACTCCTTTAATTTCCTTTTCTTGCCTTATTGCTCTAGCAAGTGTTTCAAGCACTATATTGAAGATAAGTGGTGACAGAGGGAAGCCTTGCTGAGTTCCTACCTTTAGAGGGAATGTTTCTGTCATTTCCCCGTTTAGGATGATATTGGCTGTAGGTGTCCTGTATATGGCTTTGATTACATTGAGGAATGATCCCTCCAATCCTATTCCTTCTGGGATTTTAAGCATGAAGGAATGCTGGATTTTGTCAAAGGCTTTTTCAGCATCGAGATGATGGTGTGGTTTTTGTCTTTGATTCCGTTTATGTGTTTGATGATGTTTATTGATTTTCGTAACACATTGACTTTCATACTTTTATCCTTTTTCTCTTACTAACACACACACACACACACACTAATTTTTTCTGGAGTTGTAACCTATAGAATTAGTTTTCTTTATATAATTTATATGCACAGTTTGCTTGGGAGTTAGGGAGTGTCTAGACATAGGCATCAAGCAAACAGTCAAATTCTAATAAATCCCAGTGAGTTTTGACATTTTAAACACAGAGAATCAGCACACACACACACACACACATACACACACACACACACACATACACACACACACACACACAAACTTGGGGTAGGGAGATGACTCTGTCAGTAAAATGCCTGCCACACAACAAAATGACCTGAATTCAGATCTCTTGCACCACATTCAAGTCATCCATACACATGTAATCCCACCAGAGCTGGGAACTCAGAAATAGGTACGAACCTGGAGCCTGCTGGCTGGCCAGCCTGGCCAAATAGCTGCACTCCAGGTTCACTGGGGGACCCTCTTTCAAAAACTAAGGTGGAGAGCAAGCAAAGAAGACAGGCATCATCAGCTTCTTGCTTCCACACACATACATGCATGTATACCTGCATGAACACATGCATGATATGTATACATGCAAAGTACTAACAAATACAATTTATAAAACACAGAAATCATAGTGGTCAAGCTTTGCTAAGAGTTTTAAAGATGATGATATTGTCTGTGATGTTCGATGAGTGCTATTTTTTGCACTAGGGGTTTTCATGTCCTATAAATAGACTGAGTCAGCTGGAAATGCTTAAAATTGAGCCTGTCATCCAGATGTTTGAGCACCGTGCTGTCAGACAGGCAGATCTGTCTTCTCAATGCAGCAACAGCCTTGGCTTGTTCATATTCGAAAAGCCAAGTTTATATTTGGCTCCAGACAGAAGCAAATATGTTTATGCTCATGGTTACACTTTAAAATTAATTTTCCCCTCTAATTTTTCCAACTCGAGTTTCACATTTAAGAATTTATTCATCCCCTGCTCTCCATAAATCAGATCCATGAAGCAATAAACAAAGTTCAGATGATGAAGCGTCACCGCTTTAATTAAAACTACCTTTCCCAGTGTGTGGAAAGTTTATCCTTGTGGAACCACCTTTTCTCAAAATGAACTTTCCCAGTTTAGGAAAGAATTCTTCTGGGGGATGTAAGAATGGCTGTTCCTTTAGAATATGTTAATTTTGTCAGGCCAAGATTTTACTGGATAACAACTATATGCAGAACTCTCTATTAAGTTCACTATCCCCATCACTCTCTCACCCCATGTCTTAAGAGATTTAAAATATCAACAACGATACGTTATTATCACCAAATCTGAAGTGATGAGAACTGTCAAATCTCAAGCAAAGGTGGGACCATCTTTTGTCTTGTGCACTATTATGATAGACTCTGTCTAACCACAGCCTCCACTTCTGCCCCCACTCTGCCAAATATAACTCTATGGAAAAACACCTAATTGACAGTATCAATCTCGTAACTATCTCCTAACAGTAGTGTTATATAAAGGGACTTGGGGGGGCTAGAGAGATAGCTCAGTGGTTAAGAGCACTTGCAGATCAGACTGAATGTCAGTTCCTGGCATCCACATGAAGAGGCACACAACTGCCTGAAACTCTGGCCCCAAGATATCCAATGTCCTCTCCTGGCCTCTTTGGACACTCCACTCTTGTGCACATACCCTCATATTGACACACACAGGCATACCTATCTTTAGATCCCAGTACCAGGAATAACAAGAGGCCTTAGCAAAACTCAGAAAGCTGTGCAAAAGGAAAACCCCAGGGACCTGTCTGTCTCTATTACCTCCCAACCCTGAGATTACAAGTGTGTGCTGCCTGCTACATTCAGCTTTTCATGGGCTCTGGGATTCTATTCAAGTCCTCATTCTTGCAAGGCAAGCACTTTACTGACAGAGACATCTCCCCAGATCCAGGAAATACATTTTTTATAGAAAGGAAATGTCAGAGGCTGGAGAGATGACCCAGGGGATTAAGAACAGTGACTTCTCTTGCAGAGGACCCAGGTTGTATTCCCAGCACCCACGTGGCAAATAAAAACCACCTGTAATTCCAGTCCCAGGGGACTTGATGCCCTCTTCTGACCTTGACAAATTGCATGGCAGAGATGCACTTATATGCATTCAGGCAATATACTCATAAACATGGAACAAAATTAAGAATTTTTTAAAGGAAATATTAAATGGATGAGTCAGCACATCAAGTTAAATGTAGTGCTTACTTAATCAGAAAACATGCAAGCAAGTACATCTAGATGTAGTGGCTGTATTTGGGTCCATAGAATGATGCTGAAGAACTGATAGTGAAAAAAATTCTCAAGTAATTGTCCCTCAGGCTTAAAGAATATGGTCAGAAGCAAATAAAAACATTTTCCTTGAAGATGTTTGAAACTCAGCATTTTCTTTTTTTTTTTATTGATGCTTTGTGTATTTCATACATCATTTTCCAATTCCGTTCAGGCATATATCCCCTTCCCTTCCCCCTCACCCCACCCCTACACATCCCAGATCATGCATTCTGCCGTAAGTTTTCTGCATCTTTCTCTGCTTTTTTGTTTTGTTTTGTTTTCACTTTTTTAACAATAAGTGATAATTTATGAGTACAAGCATCCTTCATGTAAAACCAATTTGCAAGCAGTTGTGCCCAAACCCACACAGCTCATGGGTCCCACCATCCAGCAGGGGGGGGGGGCTCAGCATTTTCTAAACTGATCTTATGCAATATTAATTGCAAGAGATATTGAACGGTTTCAAAAAATCCCTCATGAAATATAATTGAAAAGTGGTTTGAACTACAATCACCTCTTAGAGAGTCTGAACTTCATGGAAGGAGAGGCAGTGGGCCCCCAAGATAGGAGAAGAGGAAACAATGACAAAAAAGTTTACTTTTTAAGGGTTTTTTTTTTTCTTCCAGCAACAGGCAGTAAGTTTGCTTGTGGCTTTTTTGTCCCCAGCAGTTAGTTTCCATTTCTCCAAAATGTGAATTATTTCCCCAAATGCGGTGGGCCTCTCTGCACATATTACATCACAAAAAAGGAGCTTGGGGCACCCACTCTTATCCAAGCCAATTAACAATTAATTGATTTTTAGGGTGATAGATGATGACAGAGGCCCAACCCCTGCTGTAGGACAGGCACATAGGCACCTTTGGACCAATAGAAAAAGGGAGGGAAGGAAAATCATGGGGTGCAAAAGAATAACTCAAATGAAAAACACCCCCCTAACAGTTCGTGGTCTCCCCAGCTCATGGGGGGGGGTGTCTCTACTTGAGAAGTCCACAATGCTTCCTGGCAAACTTCACTTTGATTTACTTTAGTTGAGCTGTTTTCCTGTCTTTTAACTCTTTTTTTTTTATTGATGCTTTGTGTATTTCATACATCATTTTCCAATTCAGTTCAGGCATATATCCCCTTCCCTTCCCCCCACCCCACCCCTACCCATCCCAGATCATGCATTCTGCCCTAAGTTTTCTGCATCCTTCTCTGCTTTTTTGTTTTGTTTTGTTTTCATTTTTTTTAACAATAAGTGATAATTTGTGAGTACAAGCATCCTTCATGTAAAACCAATTTGCAAGCAGTTGTGCCCAAACCCACACAGCTCATGGGTCCCACCATCCAGCAGGGGGGGCTTGTATGTTCAATCAAGTTGATCAAATGAGTGTCCAGTCTATATTGTTGTAGTTTCACCATTAACCCCAATCGAAGCCCTTACATTCTACCACGCCCCCTCTTCCGCAGATTGTTCCCTAGGCTTAGAAAAGGGGCACAGGTGGATGAGAAGCAAAACACTCTACTTTCTCTGGAGCTGATGTCTTGGTCTCTAGTCAGTTCTGGCTGTTTTCTTTCATGGGCTGCCAGCTTGTCCAGGCATAACCTTTCGATCCTACTAATGAAGCACATGCAATTAGATATTTAGGTATTTAAACAGTATAATATATAGCCTTTCGATCCTACTAATGAAGCACACACAATTAGATATATAGGTATTTAAACAGTACTAATTGTTATGGTAGGTTACTTTGGTATAGACACAGATGTTTGGATGGTATGTTAATTCATGATTTACATTTTCTTCTGTTAAGTATGGCAGGGTTTTCGTGTGGTTTATAACATCTCCTAACCATTAGAGGATGTAAGCTTGTGGCATCAGCCGTGGGTTATTCCTCCAAAGAGAGAGCTAATAGCCAATTAGATTTGGGATATACAGACATATGGCTGCCACTGCTGCACAGTATTTCCAGGCAGATGAGGTGTAGCTGGTGCTGGTGGAGGAGTCTTGCTGGACTCAAGGAGACCTATATTTGCTTTATTGGTTTAGTGGTCTTTGGTAACACTCTCTGGCATCCCAGAGACCATCTGTAACTCTTTACTGATGAAGAATCCATCTGCTAACTGGTGTCAAAGGTTCAGGGGAATTTCAGAACCTTTGGATTTTGTACAAAGCATGGTATGCAGGCACATCTACAAGGTAACCATGCTTGTTTCTTAGGGTGGATGGCTGGAATGTGGTTAAGTGATCTCTATCCAAACTCTCTGAACTTTCACAAACTGAGTTGAGCTGCATCTGTACAACAAATCAGTCAGGAAATGCAAAAATAACCAGAAAGATCTACATATGTTGCTATTAGCAAAATGACCTTGTACTATTTTTTTGGTAAAATGTGATTAAAATATGATTGGGGTATGTGCGTGCATGGGTGTGCCTGTGTGTGTGCATGTGTGTGTACACATGTGTATGCACACATGTGTGTTCATGTATGCATGTGGAATCAAGCCATCAATGTCAAGTGTCTGATTAACTCCCTGCATCATCATCATAATCATCACTATTACGATTTTTGGAGAGACACATTATCATTATTGCTATTGTTGGGTTTTTTTGAGTCAGGATCTAAATGAACCCAGGGTAACTGATCCAATGAGACCCAGATATCCACCTGTCACTGTTTCTCCAACTGTGGGACTACAAATGCACACTTCCACACCTGAAATCTCCACTTGGGGTCTGAGACTCCAAATGTACACTTCCACACTTGAAATCTCTACTTGGGGTCTGAGACTACAAATGCACACATCCACACCTGAAATCTCTACTTGAGTTCTGAGACTACAAATGCACACGTCTACACCTGAAATCTTTACTTGGGGTCTGTATACTACAAATGCACACTTCCACATCTGAAATCTCTACTTGGGGTCTGAGGACTACAAATGCACACTTCCACACCTGAAATCTCTACTTGAGTTCTGAAACTACAAATGCACACTTCCACACCTGAAATCTCTACTTAGGGTCTGTATATGACAAATGCACACTTCCGCACCTGAAATCTCTACTTGGGGTCTGTGGACTATAAATGCACATTTCCACACCTGAAATCTCTACTCGAGTTCTGAGACTACAAACACACACTTCCACACCTGAAATCTCTACTTGGGGTCTGAGGACTGACTACAAATGCACACTTCCACACCTGAAATCTCTACTTGGCGTCTGTATACTACAAATGCACACTTCCACAACTGAAATCTCTACTTGAGTTCTGAGGCTACAAATGGACACTTCCACACCTGATATCTCTACTTGGGGTCTGAAGACTGATGACAAATGTACACTTCCACACCTGAAATCTCTACTTGAGTTATGAGGCTACAAATGCACACTTCCACACCTGAAATCTCTACTTGGGGTCTGAGGATCAAACTCAGGCCTCATGCTTGCATGGCAAGTACCTTACCAACTGAGCCATCTACTTACTCAATCTCATGTTTTTATAAAGTTGTTTTGGAAGCAGGGAAAGGCTTGTTTTTCAAACCCAAATATTCTGTTACTTCAAGTACTCCCCAGATCTTACCCATTGGTCCCCTGTATCATCATTCTTCTTCCTGCAATTATTAGAAAGTACATTGTCAGCCTGGAGACATAGGAAGTGTAAACCCTCCTGAAATTAAGTAGGAGTGAAAGCTCACAGGGAGCCATGGATCTTAGCTCAGAAAGTGCAATGTTCAATGGAAGGAGACCAGAGGAACTCATGTGAAGGCCCAACAGACACCAAACTGCTTGAAATTATTTTGTAGTGTAATGAGAAGAGTTTCATCTACTGTGTAAGATTTCCAACCTGAACATCATTTTTTCTGGCAGGAGACAAAAGAAAAACACAAATTTCCCCACGCTAAAAGCAGTGTTTTTAGCACTCAGGCTGCAAATCTAATTCTATCAGCGAGTCTCATACTTCCTGCTGGACTGTTCAGCCTATTACTTGAACAAAATGATTCATTACCCCAGGATTCAAGGAGCATTGCAAAATATGGGGCAGTTGGAAAGATGGTAAGAGTCAGGAAGGTGGTGTAAGACCATATGGAAGTAGAACCCTACAAGCTCTTGGGAGCCTGCACATATGAAACTACAGCATTGCTATCACCATGCACAAGATCCATGCAAGCTCAACCAGGCAAAGACCTAGCATGGAACTGCAGAAATGGGTAGCAGAACCCAATATTAACTGAAGAAGTATTGGCAGCTGATGACAGTTGGGTGAGGAAGAACTGGTCTTTTTTTTTTTAAGTTAATTTTTATTGAGTGCATTTCATACAACATTTCTTAATCAAATTTAGACTCATTCCCCCATCCATGCCCACCCCTCATGTCTTCCGCCACTCCCCGCCAGAGCGCATGGATTCTGTCATGCATGTTAAGTCCTGTCTTGCATCTTTTTCTCAATCTTTTAAAACCCTTTTGATGCACAAGTTTACTATTTTGGTCAGTTCTTTGAATAGGTTTTTCTCTCTTTTTTGTTCTCATTAATTTTATATTATTCCAAAATATGCATATATACACTCCCCACATAAATCAAAATTATAAATTCTGAAAACAAACTATAGGTTAATTCCAAAACACATTTAGAGATTCACATTTTAACTGTAAAGTTGCATGGAGGTAAAAAGAAGTACAACTATATTCTTTATTATATAGATATATATACATAGTTTTATATATACATAAGTATACACATACATACATACAAACATACATGCATACACATATCACTTGAATTGGAGGGGTTTTTTTCTTCCTTAAAAGATGTCATGTTTTCCTTAAGGAAATGCTCCAAGGTTCCTCCTTGGCAACCCCAACCATCAATCCTGCTCTTTTACTCCACGTCGGGGTCTTTCCCTCCCATGGTCCCCCAATATGAAATCCAGTAAGCATGTGTCCTGTCTTGATCCCCCTGCACTAGCCTCTATGTTACAGCCCAGGTAGTCCAAAAATGACAGTCTACACTCTGACGAGACTGACATCCCCTTAGCTGTTTAGTCCATAAGCTGGGTATTTCAATGGTCCCCATCAGGCACTGAAGGTTTGTAGAGTTCTTGTAGAGATATGAGTACTCAGTCCATATTAGGAGGTTAAAAATCTGTGTCTCATGCCTTTAAGGAATGCCAAAAGCAGTGGCAGCCACAGAGTAGATGCACTTGCCAGTAAGAATTGGAGATAGGCCTAACGACTGTACTCTCTATTCTTTTTGTCTTTTTTACTAAGATCTCAAGTTCTGTGTCTGCAGTACAGTTTCTCTGGCCTTACTGATTATTTGTGTCTGGTTTTACTTTTCTTTTGGATGCTTAAGGCCACACAGTTATTAACCAAGGCTTTTGTTTTCTCAAGGTCAGTTGAGGATCTGGTCCTCAGATGTCTCTTGGGCTTTTTTTTGGGGGGGGGGAGAAGGATGGGAGCCCCTTGCTCCTTTCAGCTTTTCACTCACCAAGAATTGGTCTTCTTTAAGCAAGAGACTCTGGATAGGTTGACTAGAGATCAGTGGATGAACTGGCACTGAGGAATAGCTGAGGAGATTAATTTGGCACCATAGGCCCCAACACAAATGGCAGAATCTATGAACTCTAGAGGGAGGGGCCTTGGGGTGGTGTCAGAAGGGGGGATAAAGGCAGTTAGAACTGATTGAGATGTTATGTATGAAATACACAAAAATTGAATAAAAATTTTTTAATGGTAGCAAAATTAAAATATCTGTGATCTCAAAGATGGAAAGGTTTGATTCCACTGCGGGGTTGCCTCAGAGTTACCACAGCTTCGGGGATCATGGGAACTCTCAAGGCTATGATTTCTTCAGCCCTAAGGAGAAAAAGTGTAAGAGAATTGCTATTTGAGTGATGACATGTGTGGGTAGTTTTCTTAACCACCTTACATTTACTCAGCTTTCTGGATGAACTTACTCTTTCCAGAAAACAGGAGAGTGGATATCAGCAGTGCAGTGGAGCCATTTTCTCCAAATGAAAATATGTCCTCCTGGAGGAAAGAGGGAGTGTTATTAAGCTTCAGGAAGTAAAAACAATTGCAAGTCTCAGGACCCCCTGAAACATACAGGATTGGCGAGGGGCCTCCTCAAGGTGATATCAGCAGCAATAATTAGAGGGGAGAGGAGACCCTAACCCATTGGACAAGCTGCCTACAAGCCATGCAGGGAGCTCAGGGATGCAGCTTTCCTGAGTTATGACCCATGCGGGGGGTGGGGGGGTTGGGGGGGCTTTTCTGTGACATGGTTGCCTGAGTCACCCATGATCCTATACGTAACCCCAGTAAACTTGTGGTTCCCCAGTTGGACTCGGTGGATTTGTCACTTCAGTATGTCACAGACGAATAGAAGTTTGTTCATATCTCACCAAAGAAAACCAAACAACACTGGCAGGACACAGCATGTTAAGAATGTGAGACAAGTCATTTCTCATTGGCTGTGGACTGAGTTCTGCTTCTTTATAAATCCATGTACACAGCTTATATATTGGACTATAATTGCACCCTTGTTTTTACCACTTATACGTTGTTATTGCCTATTAATTTGCTCTAGTGGATAGAGAAATGAAGTTGTTCCTCGGAAATTAAATGAAATGCTTAGATGGGACTTCACAAGTAAATAAAATTGAAGCTCTAAAACTGTTGTATTCAGTGTGTGTGTGTGACAACTATTACTCATTTGGTGAATATGCAAAAGAATTAGAACAGCATGCACACATGCCTTCATGTTTATTTTAACATAATTTGGTCCATCAGAGCTATAAAACTACCACCAAGAATTCCATGTATTTTTTACCCAGATCCTCCCATTTTAATAAGGTTTTTATTTTCTCAAGGTTTTTGTTTTCTCAAGGTCAGTTGAGGATCTGGTCCTCGGATGTCTCTCGGGTTTTTTTTTGGGGGGGGGAGAAGGATGGGATCCCCTTTCTCCTTTCAGCTTTTCATTCACCAAGAATTGGTCTTCTTAAAGCAAGGGACTCTGGATAGGTTGACTAGAGATCAGTGGATGAACTGGCACTGAGGAATAGCTGGGGAGATTAATTTGGCACCATAGGCATTATCAAAACTACTATTCTAGGGGTTGTAGAGATAACCTAGTGGTTAAGAGCACCGACTGCTCTTGCAGAGCAAGATCCCCAGCACCCACATGGTGGCAAAGAACTGTCTGTAACTCCAATTCCAGGAGAACTCCAGTTCCAGGGGAATCTAAGACCCTCTTCTGACCTCCGCGGCATTGCACGACACGGGTGCACAGACCTGCATGCAGACAGTACGCTCATACACATACAAAAATAAATAAAATTTAAAAAACTACTATTATACAGTATTTACTCTAGATCTATTTTATATTCTAACTTACAAATAATGAAAGATGAGATGTGGTTACAACAAATGGAATAATAAAAAGGTTGGAAAAATTGAGATTTGACTGTGAACAAAGAAATATATCAAAGATCAAGAATATCTGGGGCTGGAGAGATGGCCTAGTGGTTAAGAGCGCCGACCGCTCTTGCAGAGGACCCGGGTTCGATCCCCAGCACCCACATGGCGGCTGAGAACCGTCTGAAACTCCAATTCCAGGAGAACTCCAGTTCCAGGGGAATCCGACGCCCTCTTCTGACCTCCGCGGCATTGCACGACACGGGTGCACAAACTTGCACGCAGACAGTACATTTACACATACAGAAATAAATAAAATTAAAAAAAAAAAAAGAATATCTAGTCTTAGGACAACAAGCTGGCTCCCAGGGTCTGTGTCTATGAAGCTGACAGGAGCTTGGGATTGGAGAACACAGCAGGCATCCCTGACAGGCTGACTAGCTGGACATAAAGAATTCTGCTATTTTACTGAAAACCAGCAGAGCTGTGGCCATATAATCAAAAGATTATCCATGTGTCGAAAAATTCATCAGAATTAGAAGTTTACATGAAGTAAGGGGTGACTTTTATGTCAAAAAGGAAAGTATGATACGCATTTACTCAGAATGATTAGGACAAATTTAGAACAGTCCAACTCTTTATGACGTATTGAAGGATGGATACAAAGGAAGATGAAGATGGAGGATGAAGATGAAGATGAAGATGAAGAAGGGGGTAAGAGATACTGGGTCAGGACTGTAGGCAAAGATTATTAATATAGTAAATAAATATACATGATAATTAGATTTGTTCATACCACCCTCAAGAATTAGTTAATTTTCTCATTGCTATAACAAAATACCTGACAACAGCAGCTAATGAAAAGAAAGGTTTATTTGGGCTTATAGTTTGGGAAGGGATAATGGTAGAGAAAGTGTGGCGGCAGGATCCTGTAGCAGTTGGTCATGTCAAATTCACAGGAAACAGAAAGAGAAAAGCTGGTGCTCAGCTCACCTTCTCCTTTTTATTCACTCTGGGACTCCAGCCCATGGGATGGTGCTGCCCACATTCAGGGTGGATCTATCCACCTAAATTAAACCTTTCTAGAAATCACAGTCATATATACATCCAGAGGATTGTCTGCTAAGTGATTCTATGCCTGTCAAGTTGAGAATCAAGATTAACTTTCAAAGTGAAGTATAACAATTATTGGGCTATACTATAAAAGTTAGGTTTCCTCTAAACAATGTAAAAGTCTATATTTTTGAAATTCACATGTGTTTATCTTAAAATAATATTTCCACATCAATTCTTCTAATTTGCCACCTTGAATAGCACATAGCAGTGTCAATTCCATGGGATAAGAAAAGGAACACTCTTGTCGTGATATAATGTCCACTAACTGTAGATGAAAGGGGAGAGGGAGCCAGGTATGATCTCTTGGAACTCTCCAGAAGGCATCATGCTTTTAACATGAGGCAGGGAAGTGTAAGGCTATCCCCTTTCAATTAATGATAAACTAGACAGATTTATTCTATAGAACTCAGAGGAATATCCTTGGTTGGTAAAGACCATTTAAAATAAAATAAAAGGATTAGTTTGAGGGAGTTGGGATTTGACTTAGACAGGGAGATATATCAAAGAACAAGAGCTTCAGGTCTTATAAAAACAAAATGGTTCCCAGAGGTTTTATCTCTAGAGCTGACAGGAATTCCAGTTGGAGAATACAGCAGGCATCCCTGACAGTCTGATTATCTTCACATAAAGAACTCTTTGCTGCTTTACTGGCAATGATACTGCTATTTTCCCAGTTAAAATTTGCTAATGTTCCTTTTGAACTGCTAACACATCTGAGCTGTGCTATACAGCAATGAGCCAAAAAAGAAAAGAAAAAATATGTCAAGAATTATCACTTTGCCAGGTATGGGGGTGCACTTCTGCAACTCAGGCTCCAAGGATGGCTGAGGTGGAAGGACATGCGATAAGTTCAAGGTCTGAATGAGAACATGATGGGACCCCATCTGAAAAGAAGGTAAGACCAGGCACGGTGGCACATGTCTTTAATCCCAGCACACAGTAGGCAGAGGCTGGGAGTGTTCTGTGAGATCAAAGCTGGCCTGGTCTACAAGGTGAATTCCAGGCCAGCTGAGGGTACAAGGAGACCCTGTCTTAAAAAAAAAAAAAAAAGGGACTGGAGAGATAGCCTAGCGGTTAAGAGCACCGACGCTCTTGCAGAGGACCCGGGTTTGATCCCCAGCACCCACATGACGGCTAACAACCGTCCGTAACTCCAGTTCCAGGAGAACTCCAGTTCCAGGGGAATCCGAGACCCTCTTCTGACCTCCGTGGCATTGCACGACACGGGTGCACAGACCTACATGCAGACAGTACATTCATACACATACAAAGATAAATAATAATAATTAAAAAAAATTAAAAAAAAGACTTAGGCTGGGAGAATAGATTAGGAAACAGAACCCATCTATATGGTGTCTACAAGAAACCCATCTCACTCTCAAGGATAGGCACCAACTTAAGGTGAAGGGATGGAAAAAAAAATATTCCAAGAGAATGGTACCAAAAAGAAATCAGGTGTTGCTATTTTAATATTAGACAAATTATGGGGCTGGAGAGATAGCCTAGTGGTTAAGAGCACCGACTGCTCTTACAGAGGACCTGGGTTCGATCCCCAGCACCCACATGGTGGCCGAGAACCATCTGAAACTCCAATTCCAGGAGAACTCCAGTTCCAGGGGAATCCAACACCCTCTTCTGACCTTTGAGGCATTGTACGACACAGGTGCACAAACCTGCATGCAGATAGTACATTCATAAACATACAGAAATAAATAAAATTTTAAAAAATTAATATTAGACAAATTAGACTTCAAAGTAAAAGAAATCATAAGAGACAAAGAGGGCCATCACATTTTTATCAAAGGAACAACTGACCAGGAAGATTTCACAATCATGAATATATATGCACAAAACTCTGGTGCACCAAACTTTATAAAGACAATTCTCCAGGACCTCAAGGCACAGATTAACCCCAGCACACTCATAGTAGGGGGATTCAATACATCACTGAGCCCTTTGGACAAGTCAACTGGACAAAGAATAAACAGAGAGACATCTGAACTGAATGATACAATATACCAAATGGTATATCAAACATCTACCAAATATTCCACCCAAATACCAGAGAATTAAACTTTCTACTCAGCACCCCACGGAACATTCTCCAAAATTAACCACATACTGGAACACAGAAAAAAAACCTCAACAAATACAAAAAGACTGAACAGGTTCTAGAACTAAACTACCATTTATTTTCAGACAGGAATTTTTGGTAAATGGGTGGAGAGTATGTATGCATATTTTAGAGTAATATAAGATCAAAAGAATGAGGAAAAAACTAGTATGTCATGACATGGGAGTGCTTCTTAGTATTTCTTATACAAGGCTGCTTGAGCTTTTGTCCAAGCCTTTTCTAAAATATTACACAGTAGTTAAAAGTATCAGGCTGGTGTAACTTAGCTTTTCTGGATGCTTAACAACCATACTTAAGGCCCATACCAATTCGGCCAAGAGTCTTAAGGGANAATGGTGGGACTGTGGGGGTTTGGGCACAACAGTCTGTAGATTGGTTTTGCACGAAGGATGCTTATACTCATGGATTATCACTTATAGCTAAAAAATGGAAAAAAAAAACCTGAAAGATGCAGGACAGTTATGGCAGAATACATGATCTGGGATGGGGTGGGGGTGGGGGGGAAGGGAAAGGGAAATATGCCTGATCTGAATTGGAAAATGATGTACAAAATGCACAAACCATCAATAAAAATTAAATTAAAAAAAAAAAACTACAGCTTTCTGCCTTGCTGTCCTCTCACTATTGTTGGAGAAACACAGGAAAAATGAGAACCAGAGGGTTAAATTATTGATAGTCTTGGGGCTTGAGAGGTGCTGTCACTGGCTGCCCTTACAGAGGACCTGGGTTCCATTCCTAGCACCCACATGGCTGCTAACAACTGTCAGTACTCCAGTTCCAGGGATCTGTCTCCTTCTTCTGACCTCTGTGGGCATTTCACAACACAGGAAAACTGACATGCGCTCAAACAATACATTTATATACATAAAATACAATTAAAAACTATTGATACTTTTAAAAAACTGCGCAAAATATTTTAGTCCAAGAATTTTAAACCCCATCTCAAATACAGTTTCTATCTCCATTTTCATCTTATAAAACAAAAGCATAGCTATGTAGAATAATAACCTAGAAGTCAGCCAAAACCTTCACTTATTGAGTGAATTTATGCACACCTACAATGGGTTAATTTTTCTTTAGTGACTACTGTAGGAGTTGCCGATTTTTGTCAGGAAGTGGTCCTACATATCTACAAAACGAAAAAGAAGGCAAAAACAAAAAGAAAGAAATTATTAAAATTATTAAGCAAATACTTAAGATAGGCCTTGTTTGGATCTCAAGAAAAACAAATATAATAAAGAGGAAGAAGGAAAGAGGAGAGAGGCTGGAGGTGAGAAGTGGTGGAAGGAGGGGAGGGGAAGAGAAGGCAGAGGAGCTGAAGATACAGCTAGCATGCCCCATTCTGCCCCATCCCTGTTGTACTTGTGATCATCTAAATATTCTGGCTTCACTTACCACGTACACTTTTGCTCCCTCGGCTAGGCTGGAGCTGGGGAAGGGAGAGGGGTGGGTGATTTGGGGATGTGTCAGGTCACACCATTGGCCTGGTCTTCTCCCAGATTATACAAAAGCCCAACCCACGTGGTCAGAGCCAGATCTTTGAGTGTGGAACTTTGTAAAAATAAAAGCCAGGGGCTGGAGAGATGGCTCAGTTGGTAAAGTGCCTGCTGCATAATCATGGGGACCTAAGTTTGGATCCCTAGTATGGGTGTAAAATCTAGGTGAGGTAGAAGGTGTCTCAACCCCAGCATTTGGATAGTAGAAACAGGATCCCTAGAATCTATTGGCCAGTCAGCTTGGTTGAATTGACAAGCTCTAGGTCCACTGAGAAAGCCTTTCTCAAAAAACTAAGGTGCAGAGCTAGAGAGAGAGATGGGCTGCTAAAGCACTTGCTTCCTGTGCAGAGGACCTGGGTTTCATTCCCAACACCCAGACAAGGTGGCTCACAACTGCCTATACCTCCAGCTTCATGGGATCTGATGGCCTCTTCTAGTTTCCATAGGCACCTACACATGATTCACATACAGATGAGCAGGCAAACACACACATGTACATTAAAAATAACTTTTTAGAAAGAAAAAAATAGTAAGATAGGGGGCTGTCAAGGAAGACGCCTACACACTTGCCCTTTAATCACATACATCCACCACAGTCTCCTCATACATACACTTAGAGAGGGGTCTTTATTTCTGTGTGTTTCCAGAAGCATCCTAAAGCAACCTGAAGCTCCGGAAACCAGAGTTCCCTGAACTCTCCTTGGTGAAACTCATCCTCCCTCACTTCTGAAGAGCGACACATCACATTCAGTGTTAGTGGAGCTTTCTCATGATGAGGAAAATTACCACAGACTGCCTTTGAGTGGCTTCATACTGTTGTACTTCCACACTAAATAACTCTCTGGCTTTTATTAACTGTTCTACTGAGTCCTATTTATCAGAGAGACAGGTGTATCACCTGATAATGCAATAAGCTCCAGTGGATGTATGAGTTGTTTTACTTCTTTATGCCCACAATCAGTTCCCAGAGCACCATAAAACAAAGGCTTTATCTCTCCCACCAACTCCCTTCTTTCTCTTCCCCTAGGAGGGAACCAGCAGTCTCCACCTTCAGAAATAACTGTTGCCATTTAATAAAAAACAAAAAGCATACTCTCATCAAGCAAGGGATGTCATAGATTAAAACAAGGACTTTTTTTAAGTTTGGTGTTATTATAAAAGATGAACACAAGCTTCTAGGTGTATTAAAAGCTAGCAGTGGACACGACCTTGAGAAGCGGCTTTATAAAAGTAGCCCTCATTTAGGTGTCATGAAGCAGATATTTCACATCATTTTTCTAAAATGCAGTTCCAGGCATCTTATCTCACAATGGTACCATCCCCCTAAAATTTCAAAGCCAAAAAAAAAAAACAAAAAACAAACATTCAGAGGTATAAAACATCAAAAGTCAGACTCAGTCTGCTGTTTCTGTATTCTGGAGGACAGAGCCTTGGGAAACCTCAAGTGAACCCTCCTTCCCCCCCAACATATAACAAACTTTGACCTGTTGGTCAGTCACTGTGCTGAGTCCCCTCCTGGCCTTTTTGAAACATTCATTTTCCTGTCGTTACCCCCGTGGGACTCAGGCCTGTGACACTCTGCACATGATTTGTTCCTATCAGAACCTCTAGTGCTTATAGCCTCAGATTTTGAACATGTACTATTAAAAATTAAAAGTCATTTAGGTACATCCTATACAATAAATATCAATCATACTTAAGTCTTAGGGCTAAATGCTATAAATCAACGAGTCCTACATCCTTAAGTACCTTGCTTTGGAGATACAGGTGGTCTACAAACCAGAGACCTTATTAGGCATGCAGAATTGCTATTGAGAGAGCAAGATGTCAGACATAAAAGAATACAGAGTGCATGATTCCATTTGTGTGAAATTCTAAAACAGGCAGATTAATCTAGAGTGACAGGAAACAGATTAGCGATTTCCCAGGGTGGGGAGGTCAGATGTGGCCATAAAGGGACATGAGGACATTTTGTAGAGTAATGAAAGGTTCTATATCTTGATTGTGGTATACTTTAATGCGCATTTGTCAAAACACATCAAAATGTTCATTTAAAGATAATGCATTTGGGGGACTGGGGAAATGGCTCAGGGTTAAAGCACTTGACACTGAAATGTAAGGACCAGAGTTGTGATCCCCAGTACCCCTGTATAAAAGCTATGAATGCATGGTGCTTGCCTCTGTTATCCAAACACTTGATAGCAGAGACAAAGGACCCGAGCCAGGGCTACATAAGACCCTGGAAAGGAAGGAAGGAAGGAAGGGAGGAAGGAGGGAGGGAGGGAGGGAGGGAGGGAGGCCAAACCCAAACACTGCTTTGGGCATTAAAGGAAGAGGTAGGGGCTGGAAAGATGGCTTAGCGGTTAAGAACACTGACCGACCGCTCTTACAGAGGACCCGGGTTCGATCCCCAGCACCCACATGGCGGCTGAGAACCATCTGAAACTCCAATTCCAGGAGAACTCCAGTTCCAGGGGAATCCGACACCCTCTTCTGACCTTCGCGGCATTGCACGACGTGGGTGCACAAACTTGCATGCAGACAGTACATTCATACACATACAGAAATAAATAAAAATTAAAAAAAAATAAAACAAAGGAAGAGGTAAAGGTGGCTGAAAACCCTGAGCAGCATTTCTGTTG
Source organism: Rhizomys pruinosus (assembly GCA_009823505.1). Classification (NCBI taxonomy): domain Eukaryota; kingdom Metazoa; phylum Chordata; class Mammalia; order Rodentia; family Spalacidae; genus Rhizomys; species Rhizomys pruinosus. The sequence goes on from VZQC01004861.1 coordinate 343,718, forward strand.
TTGTCTTGTCCGTTTCTTCACTCCATAAACATTGCATCACAGCCACATTGCCCTGCATAAAGTTCCTTGATATCAAATATCTCTGTTCATTAATTCATTTGTCCCTTCCCTCAGAATTTTTCTATACAAGATTTTTTTCCACTTGTACCCATTTTAAAAAATACTACCTAATTCTATTCTGGTTTTTTTTTCCTCTTTTTTTGTTTGTTTTTTTGTTTTTGTTTTTGAAGCAGATACCCTTATATCACAGACTGGCCTCTTTACATAGCCAAGAATGACCTTGAACTTCCAATCCTCCTGCCTCCACCTCCCTAATGCTGGGATTATAAGTGTACCCTACTGCAGTTAGGGTGCTGGCTTTGTAACCCAGGGCTTTGTGGTTCTTAGAAAAGTACTCTACCAACTGAGCCACATTTCCCAGACCCCCAAATCTCACCCATTATTTTTCAAGTCTGAACTTTTCCAAGAAACCTTTACAACTAGCTGTTGAAAATGCTCCCTCGTCACTGGAATTTGATTTTTTTTTAATCTTGTCACTCATTTCTTTGCATTGCCTTCCATCAATGTCTTGTAATCTAGCTGAGAAAATTTCATCGAGATGGACTATTTATGTCTTCCTGTCACATGGATCAGCCTTGCTCATTATATTTTGAAAGACTGAACATATCACATATAAATTTTTATTTCTTTTACTTCTATGTGTGCGTATGTGAGTATGTCACAGTGTACATGTGGAGGCCAGAGGACAGCCTAAAGTCAGTTCTCTCCTTCAACCATGCAGGTTTTGGGACTAAACCATCAGGTTTAGTAGCAATCACCTTTCCACACTGAGCCATCTCACTGGACCCCAAATAGATTCTATTCAACAAAATTGAGAAGTATAGTTAGTCAGTATGCACCAGAGAAACAGAAGTGATGAGACATATGTATAATTTTTATGAAGAATTGGCTCATGTAATTATGGATTGATACACTGTAGACCCAGAAAACCTAGTATGTAATTTAGTATGAGTCCAAAGTTATAAGGACCAAACACCTGATGGGAATCCCAGTGGGAGGAAGATGAGCCATTCTAGTCATGCCTTAAAGTCAGAAAACAGAGGTGGTGTGTGTTCTCCTTACAGTGTTGTTCTATTCCAGCCCTCGCTGAGTTGGTGAGGCTCACTCCCTGGAGGGGAGCAGTATCTTTTGCTGATTCCACAGATTCAAATGCTAATCTTACCCAGAGACTTCTGGTATCCCTTGGACAGTCAAGCTAAAATATAATATTAACCATCAAAAGTAGTGCTGATTGATTCTTACCCTACTTTTATAAGGGCATATTTTCTCTCCTGAGCTAGACTACCTGCTTTTAGGGAACAATGACTGTCCTAATTTCATTTTTATTACTATGAAAAAAAAAAAAACACCATGATGAAAAAAAGGCTTAGATTTCAGCTTAAAGGTTCAGCTTATATTCCATCATTATGCGGAAGCCAAAGCAGAAAGCTCAAACAGCTGTCACATCACGTCCTTGGTCAAGAACAGTAGAGTAGTTGGAAAAAAGAAAAAGGTCAAGATGAGTTAGGGGGGCAGAAGAGGGTAGTAGGATGGATATGCTCACAGTATATTGCATACATGTATGAAATGTTTGAAAATTAACTACAATTTTGAGAAAAGACTAAAACCAAAAAGTAAATTCATGTTTTATGGAAGAGCAACAAGCACTCTTAACTGCTTGGCCATCTCTCTCAACAAAAGAATGTCAACTTTTTAAGGTTTCAGATGTCACGTTTCTGTAAAGTCAACCATTGCAGAAAGTATATTTCATCTACCATAAATAGAGTAGTATCAGATTTTAATTTTTAGGAGCCTAGATAAGAACAATGAAATGGGAAAGAATCAGAATGTATAAATTTGGAAAATATACTTGGTTCAGTACAATTGAAAGGAAGGATCCAGATAAAGACTAATCGATGTGAAACAAAAAACAATTACTCAGGGCTAGAACCATAGCAGCAATTCCTTTTATTCTATGTGTACACTGAGATTTTGACTTGACATAGGGTTATAAGTGCAGTACCATATTGCCTGATTTCTTTTTTTACAGTATTTTCTGGGCAAAAGAAAGAATAAGAAACAATGAATAAAATATCAATCAGAATGATGTACCAAGAAAATTGAGATAAAGACCTCTGGACTGGAAATCAGAGGTTTGATGTTCAGATTTTATTGCCTTCCCCCAGTTATGAGCCTAGAGGGAGAGCACTGACCTCACCAAGTCCTCTCACCTACAACATCAGAGGATTAAAACTTCTTATTTTCTGCAGTGTGCTTTTATGATGAAGTAAAATGGCATTTGAGAACTAATGCTGCAAACTACAAAACTGTAAAAATGTAAAACATTAGGAAATGGGTAGATACAGATGAGAATTGCATCTATACTCTTTTTCTTCTTCTACAATGGTTCTTGTGTTTACTTATTTACATAGTGTGTGTGTGTGTGTGTGTGTGTGTGTGTGTGTGTGTAACAGCCTCTGTATGGAGGACAGGGACAAGTTGCAGGATTTAGTTCTCTCCTTCCACCATGTGGGTCCAGGGTATGGAACCCAGGTGCTCCGGTTTGGTGCCAAGGGCATTACCTGATGACCCATCTGGCTAGTCCTGAAACCACACTCTTAAAAAAAATGAAGACTGTGTCTCATTTTTTCTGGCAAATAATTTTCTTTTTTCAAGTGTACATAAAAATATTCTTTACACTATATTAAATATTAAACTATATTTGGTTGAAATTGAATAATTTAGTGAAATTTAATTTAATTTAAAGAGATGTTCTATTAGATGATGACAAGGGCTGGGAATGCATGTCTTGAATGCATGATACATGGGTTCCATCTTCAGCATCACATCAGCCAAGCCCAGTGATGCATGTCTGCATTCCCATCACCCAGAACGTGGAGGAGAAGCAGAAGTGTGAGGTCGTCTTTGGCTACACAGCAAGTTCAGTCTTCACCATAATGTGTTATCACACAGAGTAACACTGCAATGAACTGTACCCTCAAACTGTAAGCCGAAAACCCCCTTCCTGCCTTCCTTGTTTTTGTCAGGTTATTTTGTCTCAGCAATAAGAAAAGTAACTAAGAGAAACACAGTTCTCTCATCTCAAAAGGAGAAAACCGACCCCTGGCAGCTTGAAATATTTACACACGCAGTAGTAATAGGCTTCATGAAAAACAAAAATTAAATCAATCTGCTCTTCAAGAAGAAATTCACCTTTATGAACAAATACAGCCTGGGGCACCCACAGAGAGCAGGGCAGGGCAGAAATGAGGTTACACTTACAGAATCTCCCAGCAACTCAAAAATGAGTTAAGCTATAAATGAACACAAGATTTGCTTTAGCCTTAAGAGTGTCAGGAAAGCACAAATGCTTTCAACTCCTTACTTTCTATAACAATTCTGTCTTTCTGAGCCCTGTTGCTATAATTTCTGGATCTGTAATGTGGAAATCTTAGTGTTATTTTAGGATATGGTGAGAAGGGTGTCAAATAACTCATTCCCACAAGCAAATCTGCGTGCTGATAGAACAAGACCCGAACAAGCCAAGCCAGAAAAAAACTCTGCCTGGAGGGAAGAGGTGGGCAGAGGACCAGCCCTCGCTGGGGAGCTATTGGCAACTGATGGCTGCTTGGAGAAAGAGAGCTTCCTTTTTTTAATACTTTCTTTTATTTCATTTTTTTAACAATAAGTAATAAGTTATGAGTACAAGCATCCTTCATGTAAAACCAATTTGCAAGAAGTTGAGCCCAAACCCGCACAGCCCAAGGCTCCCACCATCCAGCTGGAGGGGCTTCTATGTGCAATCAAGTTGATCAAATAAGTGTCCAGTCTATATTGCTGTAGTTTCACCATTCACCCCAATCACAGCCTTTACATTCTACCATGCTCCCTCTTCCACAGATTGTTCCCTAGGCTTAGAAAAGGGGCACAGGTTGACAAGAAGCAAAACAGTCTACTTTCTCTGGAGATGTCATTTTGGACTCTGATCAGTTCAGGCTATTTCCTTTCATAGGTTGACAGTTTATCCAGGAATACCCTTTCAATCCTACTAATGAAGCACAAGCAATTAGATAAACATGCATTTAAACAGTACTAATTATTATGGTAGGTTACGTTGGTATAGACACAGATGTTTGGGTGGTATGCTAATCCATGAACTATATTTTTTCTATAAAAGATGACAAGGTCTTACTGTGGCTTATAACATCTCCTAGCCACTAGAGGATGTAAGCTTGTGGCATCAGCCATGAGTTATTCCTCCAAGGAGACAGCATAGCCAATTAGATTTGGGATATACAGACATATGGCTGCCACTGCTGCACAGTATTTCCAGGCAGGTGAGGTGTAGCTGATGCTGACAGAGGAGTCTTGCTTGACTCAAGGAGACAGATACTTGCTTTATTGGTTTAGTAGCCTTTGGTAACACTCTCTGGTATTCCAGAGACCAACTGTACACTTGCAAGTGCCATCTCAATACATCTTTCCCATGCTTACATCAGGTCTTTGACAGCAGGGCCTTACCACCTCTCTTCTTGCAGGTATCCAAGTTTACAAGCAAGAAGCCTTTACCTATTGGGGGGGGGGCTTTGATCCCCTGGCCAACATCTCCTTGGCAGAATAATCCATTGCTGATATCAGAGCTCTCCTGTATTAATATATTTTGCTTAAATGCACAGCTTAAAGAGACTCTAGTATTATATTTGGTTCTGAATAGAGAATAATCCTTTTCACAGTTCCTATGTCTATTAGTCAATTAAAGAAAGCAGTTTTACCAGTTTTATAAGAGATAACCTCTATAATAGTCAGCTCTAATTTACAGTTAGAGAATGACTTCATTACCATCATATTTTTCTTTGTTCTATGAAAAGGAGGTAAGAAAGTCTCTCATATTAAAACTTTGTGGCACCTAGAAGGTAAGGTTCATTAGGACTCATTATAAACAGTTGTTACAAATAGGATCCACAGAGATGTTTGATGCCTGTAGCAGCCTGAGGCTTTTCCTCCTTTTAATGCTTAGATGGGCCAAGTTCTATGCTGGTATTTCTTGTTACATCCTACACAATGCAAGGCTGTATCTTTGGTGCTGTGATGCCAGGTAAACTCAAGAACATTGGAGAGCACAAATTTCACTCAGTCTGTCTTTTAAAACTAATAGAAAATATGAAGTGGGGAAGGTAGAAAGAAGGAGATAGGTCTGAGGGGAGATGGGGGAGGGATATGAATATGCCACAGAAGCTTAGTGCACTAGTTAGTTTTCTTATTGCTGTGACAAAATATCTGGCAAGAAGCAATTCCTGGAAGGAAAGGTTTATTCTCCTCTAAAGTTCAAAGAGATACCTTGACGCATGGCAAAGAAGACATGAGGCAGGAGGAAGAGGAAGGCTGGACACATTGCATCCTGACTCAGAAAGCAAAGACCAAGAAGTGGGTCCCAGATAACAAAACCTTAAGTCTCACCTCAGTGAGCCACTTCCTCCCACAAGGCTGCACTTCTAAAGGTTCCAGGACCTGCTGGGGACCAAGTGTTTAAACACATGAGCCTATGGGGACATTTCATGGTCAACCACAACAGTGCCTGCTCTACTTTCCTTTCTGTTGTCATGATAAGAAGCTCTGACCAAAGCAACTTGGGGTAGAAAGGATTCATTTGGCTTATACCTGCAGATTAGTCCATCACTGAGGATCAGGACAGGAAACTAGAGGCAGGGAACATGAAGGCCCCTGCTTGTTAGCTCTGTCTCTCTCTGGCTTACTCACAAGTTCATGTTAGCTAGCTTTCTTTTTATTTATTTACTTATTTATTTATGTATTCTTTTTATGTGTATGAGTGTACTGACTGCATGTAGGTTGGTGCACCCATGTCGTGCAATGCTTCAGAGGTCAGAAGAGGGTGTCAGATTCCCCTGGAACTGGAGTTAAAGACAGTTCTTAGCTGCCATGTGGGTGCTGGGAATCAAACCCTGGTCCTCTGCAAGAGCAGTTGGTGCTCTTAACTGCTGAGCCATCTCTCCAGCCCCTTTGTTAACTAGCTTTCTTACACAGTCCAGTGCTACCTGCCTAGAAATGGTAGCACCCACAGTGGACTGGACCCTCCTGCATCAGTTAATGTCAAGACAACCCTTCACAGACATACCCACAAGCCAAGCTAACACAGGCAATTCCTCTATCAAGGATTTCCTCTCAGGTGACTATAGGTTATGTCAAGCTGACAATTGAAGCTAACTAGGAATCTTTGTAAGGACTATATGAAAGGTCAGAGTGTCGAGAGTCCCTAGAGATGTGTGGACTAGGATAAGAAGTGGAGCTTGTGATCTTTTTCATGGCAAATCTTACTAAGTTCTCCATTCACATTGGCATGCTACACCTGATGCATCAGCCAGACAATCATAGTATAGTATTAAACATGCCCTAGATGTCAATGACATCAGACAACAAAGTACACTGTACAGATTCCTCACCCTTCAATATGCCACTCTAAAAAGCTAAGTGGTTGTAGTGGTAATAATAAGAAAATAGCACTGGGCATGGTGGCACATGTCTTTAATCCCTGCACTTGGGAAGTAGAGGTAGGTAGATCTCTATCTTCAAGGTCAGCCTGGTCTACAAAGTGAGTTCCAGGCCATCTGATGCTATAGGGAGACCCTGTCTCAAAAAGACCAAAAACAAACAAACAAACAAATAAAAAATAAATAGTCACCAGCTTTATGAAGCACCAACACCTGACAGGTCCAGATACCTGAGTGCTCAATGAGTATAGCTGTAGTCACTGACTCCTAAGCACAACCCTGCAAAGTGCCATAATCTCCAGGTCATAGATGAGAAAGCAGACTCAAAAATGTTTTTAAAAATAAAATATTTTATTCCAGGCCATACACATGTCATGATGCTACTGGTCCTTTACCTGTCTTTCCATTAGAATATTTTATTCTCTAAAGATCATAAGGTCTTAGGGCTCCAGAAGTTATTTCCATGATTCCTGTTTTATGTTTATTTTCTGTTTCTCTGATAAAATATCCTGACAAAAAGCAATTTAGGAAAGAAAGAGTTTGGTTGACTTACAATTCCAAATTACAGCCTCTCATCACAAGGCATGAACTTAAAGTATCACATCCACAGAGAAGGACAGAGGAAAATGAAGGTAGTTATATCAGCTAGCTTTCTTTACTCTTATATAAGTCAAGGTGCCTGCCTATGGGATGGTGCTGCCCACAGTGGGCTGGGTCAATTCCTCAACTGAGACTCTTTGCAGATGATTCTCGGTTTTGGAAAAGTTGACATTTAAAACTAACTAGCATTTAAAAGTCCCATGGCTGAAACCCATAATTTAAACAATTTATGATTCCAATGTCCCATCTGTGTGTGTGTATGTGCATGTGTGTGGGGGGGGTTTGCTTGTCTGTATGTGCACCATGTGATGTTGATTCCCTTGGAGCTCAGAAGTGAAATCGCATCTCTTGGAGCTGGAGTTAATAGACAATTGCGAGCTCCCAGATGTGGCTACTGGAAACTGAGCCTGGATCTTCTGCAAGAGCAGCAAGAGCTCCTCACCTCTCAGCCACCTCTCTAGCCCCATCGACGCTCAGTGTTTAACCTTCTGCTCTTAACCCCTGGAAGTGTGAAAGATCTCATTATTTCCATTTATCTAAGTCATACCAATTCTCCAATTTTTTTTATAAAAACATTTCTTTCATGGTAATTTTCCTGATTATCTCCAACCTCCTGACTTTGCTTCTTCTAAATCCCCACTACTCCTATTTCTACCATCACTGCATCATGCATCACATCATTGCACCATTCTCTGCCTCTCCTGAATCACAGGAGCTCCATGGAGGCAGGACCCACATCTGCATCACTGCATGATGTAACGCTTACCATGTGACCTAAGGCATGCAGCACACATGCTGCCAGGGCAACTTTATCCCTTGCAAGTTACAGTAGTTCTGATTTTGATGTCCCCCATCATGGGTGCTAGGATGAGCAATAGCATCCGGTCACAGTCTTCTCTAGATCCTATGAAGGTGGTCAGCACTATGGAAGCATTTTTAAAAGGTTTCTGGTACACGAAAGTGATTGCTGCTATTCACACAGTCCCTAGAGGTCCAGCTCAATCTAGGCAGGGAAGCCTCCCTTGAGAGGCTGGAAAGAGCTACTTCAATAAAGTGCTAGCCACATATGTCTGAGGACCTGAGTTCGATCCCTGGGATTCACATAACAATCTGGATATGGTGGCATGCATTTGTAATCCTAGCACAGGGGAGATGAGAAACGTGGATCCCTAGGGCTAGTTGACCAGGTAGCCTCACCAAATCTGTGAGCACTGGGACCAGTGAGAGACCCTGTCCCAAAAGGGAGAGGGTCTCTCTGTCCCAAAGTGGAGAGCTACTAGGAATATACAGTTTGAAACAGGCTCTTGTTAAGTTGTCCAGGCTGGTCTCGAACTGTCTTTGTAGTCCAGGCAGGCCTTGAACTTGCCATTCTCCTGCCTCAGCCTCCCAAGTAGCTGAAACTCTTCATGTATGCTTACCCACACATGTGCATCAACACACACATAACAACATACATACATACATGCATACACACACACAAGTGAGATTTGAAGTACTGTTTAAAATACAATTGAACTGGGGGCTGGAGAGACAGCCTAGTGGTTAAGAGCACCGACGCTCTTGCAGAAGACCCAGGTTCGATCCCCAGCACCCACATGGTGGCTAAGAACCATCTGCAACTCCAATTCCAGGAGAACTCCAGTTCCAGAGGAATCCGAGACCCTCTTCTGACCTCCGCGGCATTGCACGACACGGGTTCACAGACCTGCATGCAGACAGTACATTCATACACATACAGAAATAAATAAATTAAAAAAAAATTTAAAAAGTGCTCGCTTCGGCAGCACATATACTAAAATTGGAATGATACAGAGAAAATTAGCATGGCCCCTGCAGAAAAAATAAATAAATAAATAAATAAATAAATAAATAAATAAATAAATAAATAAAATACAATTGAACTAAGGGCTGGAGAGATGGCCTAGAGGTTAAGAGTGCCGACTGCTCTTGCAGAGGACCCGGGTTCGATCCCCAGCACCCACATGGCCTCTGAGAACCATCTGTAACTCCAGTTCCAGGGGAATCTGATACCCTCTTCTGACCTCCACAGCATTGCACGACATGGGTACACAAACCTGCATGCAAACAGTACATTCATACACATACGAAAATAAATTAAAAAGCTTAAAAAATACAATTGTACTAAATAAATGTTGACAGTTTCTTTAATAAAATTCTTGTTCACTTGGTTGAAATCAAAACTTTTAACATATGGCTCAGATATTCAGTGTATTTGCCATTAACTCTGTAATTATAAGGATGTTCCATTTTGTTTATTTATTTCTTATTTCTATTATTTTATGTGTATGACTTCATTGAGCACATGTGTGTAGGTGCACTCATGTCATGTAGTGCTCACAGAGGTCAAAAGAGGGCTTTGGATTCTCCTGGAACTGGAGTTATAGGTGGTTGTTAGCTGCCATGTAGATGCTGGGAATTGAACCCAGGTCCTCTGCAAAAGCAGCCAGTGCTCTTAACTGCTGAGCTATCTCTCTAGCCCCAGGATATTCCATTTTAATATTTTCTTGGACTAGAGTCCATACTTAAAAAAATCAGGAAAAAACTGGAACCTACTGAAGTTATATCTGCTGCAAGGTAAGTATACATTCCTGAGGAGACCATGAATCATTCGATTATTAAAGGATGTAGAATCCATAAAATCAATGTCTAACATATACACATATTTTGAACCTCATCTGTCTTTTTCCCCTATTTTCTAAGTAAGTTAAAACGAGAAAGAAAGGGGAGCTAGCAATGTATTTCAGTAGGTTAGAGCGTTTGCTGCCCAAATATGAGGACTTCATTACAGATCCCAACACCAACATGAAAAGCCTGTGTGCATACCTATAACCCCAGTGCTGCAGAGGTCAAAGGCAGGAGGATCACTGGGGGTTTCTGGCTGCCAGCCTTGCTTCAGGCACAGTGAAAGACTCTTCCTCAAAGGAAGAAAACAGAGAGTGGTAGAGTAAGACATCGAATGCCCTCCTCTAACTTCCATGTGTGCAGTGGCACACACACATGTACATATACCACACACATATACACCATGCACACATGCATACATACACAAAAAAGGAAGAAAAGAATGTGAAAGAGAGGGAAAAGGAAAAAAGGCAACAGAAGCATACACAGAGAGAAAGAGAGAGAGAGAGAATTACCAAGCACCCATGAAACGGACAATGATTGAAACTTCTCATTGAAGAAACACCTGAAATGACACCGTGCCTTCTCTTCCAACCTCAACTCAAGTGAGAATTATAAGGTGCTGAGGTCATAATGCATAGGATGTACCATCAGAATTCTTTTTTTTAATTAATTTATTTATATAATTTTTATCAAATCTAGACCTGTGTCCCCACACCCCACCAGAGCTCATGCATTCTGCCAAACGTGCTTTTTATCTCTTTCTCAGTCTTTCTCAATATTCTCCATGTGGAAGTTGACTGTTTTGAGCAGAAGTTCACTGTTTCAGTCAGTTCTTTGATGCAGTCCTTTCTGCTGCTGTTGTTGTTGTTGTTGTTTCCAATATGCATCACTCCCAACTGCTTTGGAGAAAAGTACAAGGAGCCAAGCACAAGAAATACTTACAACTAGGTAATTGGCACAGATGAGGGATACCATTCATGGTTTGTTTTTCTGGGACTGTGTTACTTCACTCAGCATGATGTCCTCTAGCTCCAGCCATTTTCCTGCAAAGCTCATGATATCATCTTTCTTTTTTTTTTTTTTTAATTTTTTTTATTATTATTTATTTTTGTATGTGTATGAATGTATTGTCTGCATTCAGGTCTGTGCACCCGTGTCGTGCAATGCCGCGGAGGTCAGAAGAGGGTCTCGGATTCCCCTGGAACTGGAGTTCTCCTGGAATTGGAGTTACAGACGGTTCTTAGCCGCCATGTGGGTGCTGGGGATCAAACCCGGGTCCTCTGCAAGAGCATCAGCGCTCTTAACCACTAGGCCATCTCTCCAGCCCGATATCATCTTTCTTTACTGCTGCATAGAACTCCATTGTTTAGATGTACCACATTTTCTCTATCCACTCATAAGTTGAGGGGCATTTGGGTTGGATCCAGCTCCATGCTATTGTGAAGAGAGCTGAAATAAACATGGCCATGAATGTATCTCTGTGGTGGGGTGAGTCTTGAGGGTACATGCCTAGGAGTGGTATGGCTGGGTCGGGTGCTAAGTTCATTCCAAGTCTTCCAAGGGTTCCAGAATTCTTAAATAACAACTACACACTGAGAGGAGCTGACTTTAAGAAGCCTTGGGCTCAACTGGCTATGAGAACCTTTGCAAGTTAAGGTTACATCATTCCTATAAATAAGAGGAAATTACTTGGGGATATAGAGGAGAAGGAAGACTGCCAACTACTAGTCAGCTTTCTACATGGTTTACAAGGTGATCACACCAGAGATGAAATTGAGGCGACATGGAAATAGTTGACAGAATGCTTATACCTCATCAGAGAAGGAAAGTTGAAAGCTGATGGTTGAATAGACCCTATTCCCATTCAAAAACCATTTCTCACTCAATAGATGTGAAGGAAAGCAGGAGGAAACCCGACACTAGGACCCCTGCTGCTTTTAAGGTGAAGGACATAATTTCAGTTCATGGAACTTAGGGCTTCATCCATTCCACGTTATGTAAGCATTCTATCATTAGGTTTTCCCCTCACCTTACTTTTCCTTTTTATTTTAAGAAATGTATCATTAAGTTGCCCAGGCTGGCCTTGAATACACACTGTAGACCAGGAAAGCCTTGAACCTGCAATCCTGTGACCTCATCCTTCTGAGTAACTGGAATGGTAGTCCTGTGTCACCATGCTCAGCAATATATAGTTTTAAGGGCTACATTAGGATTTCCAGAGAAGCAGAACCAACAATATATAAGCAGCTTTAGGATATCTACTGTGAGAACTGGTTTCCATGAGGAAAGCAAGGATGAAGCCAACTCAAAACCACACTCTTCACCATTGTTAGCTTGCTTGTGTGATTATGTTTAAATTTTTATAATGTTGTCTTGGAGGAGGGCATGCACACGCCATGGAAATACATGGAGACCAGAGGACAGCTTGCTGGATTCAGTTCTCTCCTTCCAGCATGTGGTTCTCAGGGATCAAACTCAAGGCCTAAGGTTTGGTGATGAACACCTGCCAAGCATCTTGCTGGCCCTACAATTATATCTTGTAACTCTATTGTGTAGTTACCAGGGTTAATTTTGTACATGGTAGCAGTGTGTCACAGTGTCAGAGGGTCTGACACACTTAGATAGAACTTGTTTAACCTCTTAGACTTCCAAATCTGGGATTGCATCAGAAATGCAGAATCATAGCCCATTCCAAATCCAGAAGTTTCACTTAACAAGCTCCACAAGGGATCCACCCACATCCTTAGGAGGGAGGACCGGTGACCTAGAGCACGTGAGAGGAACAGGAAGAAAAGCAGCCTATGGATTCTGTCTAGCAATCATCTCTCAAATGGGCCTGTCAACAGCCAGGCATACTCACCTATTCTGTAAGAGAAATCAAATTCTATTCTTTTGTAGCCACTGAAGTTCTGTTGTCTCTCTGTGAGAAAAGCCTCACCTTGTCTAGCACAGTTGGGAGATAGTCTTTTTGATGGATTTCTCTATAAGTTGTCAGTGGTACAAAACTTTGAGTAAAGTATAAAGATAAGTTCCTGAAGAGCACAGTCCTCCTAACCATACACGTGGCCAGATATGACTATGAGTTATGTGTTCTATAGAATAACACAGATGTCGGTCAGGGTCCCCTAATGCTTTTAGAACAAGTTAAGATGGATTCAAATCTCAAATTCATGATTTTTTTTTTTTTTTGGTCTTTTCGAGACAGGGTCTCCCTGTAGCCCCAGCTGTCCTGGAACTCGCTCTGTAGACCAGGCTAGCCTTGAACTCACAAAGATCCGCCTGCCTCTGCCTCCCAAGTGCTAGGATTAAAGGCTTGCACCACCACGCCTGGCTTTCAAATTCATGATTTAAGAGAAGCCTGGAGCCTTCCCCCTAGGCTTTGCAAACTCGTGGGGATCCATCCCTTTCTCTTGGCTTCTGAGATCCTGCTGCACTCAGCTCTGCTTTGATTTTCTCCCTTGCCTATCTGCATGTGAAAGCCAGCTCATTCCCTGGTGGCCAAGAGCAATCCACCCTTCCCCCTGGATGCTTTGCCTTTAGAACATTATTAAGGATTTAGGAGTTGGTCAAACAAGTATTATGCAGACCCACCAGACTTCCCACTTCCCCCCTTAAATTTCAGAAGTGTAACAGAATACTTTTAGTCAAAGGGACAGGGTAGGAGGAGGGAATAAACTATTAGACTGTTTTTCCTTGCAGCAGATGGAAATAAACACGGAGACCCACAACTGGTCAATGTACAGGGAATAAGAGACTGCGGAGCACTCAACCCTAAATGGGACACCTATATTGCACCCTCTACTCCCAGGGCTCAGGATCATTGTGGAAGAGGTGGCAGAGCCAGGGGTAGTAGATGAATACAAAGAAACTGTGTTGTCTGCACATCACAGGGCAGTTCCATATATGAACTCACAGCGCTAGTGGCATGGCAGCATGCACTGTGCAAACCCAAGTCAGAGGGGCCCAGCTCATGGTGGAGGTGGGCAGGAAGTACCAGCCCTAGCTGAGGGTCTATTGGTAATTGATAGATGCTGGGAAAGCGAGAGTCAGCTTTTCTTACTGATGTGATGCCTGGTAGGTTGTCCCAACTCCAAGAGACAGACCCACACCAAAGAGCAAGTCAGAAATTAAGATAGGTCTCTTTTTTTTTGAGACAGGGTCTCCCTATAGCCCCAGCTGGCCTGGACAGAAATCCACTTTCCTCTGCCTCCGGAGTGCTAGGATTAAAGGCATGCACCACCACACCCCTTTCCAGCCCCCAGGCTAGGTCATTTTTTTTAAGTCTTTGTGAGACAGGGTCTCCATGTAGCCCTGGCTGGCCTGGAACTCGTGATATAGACCAGGCTGGCCTTAAACTCACAGAGATCTACCTGCCTTTGCCTCCCAAAGGTATGCATCACCACACCCAGTTCCATAGGTCTTTTTTAAAATGATAGATAAAAGTGAGCATTGTTGTGCACACCTTTAATCCCAGCACTTGGGAGGCAGAGGCAGGCAGATTTCTATGAGTTCAAGGCCAGCCTGGGCTACATAGTGAGCTCCAGGTCAGCTGGGGCTACAGGGAGACCATGTCTCAAAAGACAAAATAATAGCAACAATAATAATAATAACAACAATAATAATAATAACAGAGCACATGGAGTAGGGTGGAGGGAGTAAGGTGTGGGAAAAAGTGGGGAGGGATCTGAATGGAATCAAAATACATTGTATGAAATTCCCAAGTCAATAAAAATACTTTTTTAAGCCAGGCGTGGTGGCACATGCCTTTAATCCTAGCACTCGGGAGGCAGAGGCAGGCGGATCTTTGTGAGTTCAAGGCCAGCCTGGTCTACAGAGTGAGTTCCAGGACAGCTAGGGCTACAGGGAGACCCTGTCTCAGAAAGACCAAAAAAATTTTTCAGTATATTAAAATGCTGGGCAACAGAACTTCACTATTGTAAAGTTTGGAAATGGCTCTGTCCTTACCAGGAAGTTACATGGAATTCCTTTTGCTGTCCATAGTCTACAGTTCTCAGTCTGTAACACTCTTCCTTTGTTGGTGTGGTGTGTGTGTGTGTGTGTGTGTGTGTGTGTGTGTGCAGGTACACATTGGGAGGGGAGTTGCATGCATGGAGAAGCAAGAGGTCAACTTTGGCATCCATTCCTCAGGTGCCATCCACGTTGTTGGGTACCATCTATCTACTGTGCCTTTACCAAACAGCAAGCACTTTGCTAGATACAAAGGACTCAAGGATCAGAAGACATAAAAACTGACAGTGACCTGGAGAGATGGCTCAGGGGTTAAGAGCACACACTCCTCTTGCAGAGGACCAGAGTTTAGTTGCCAGTATCCATGTCAGATGACTCACCAACACCTATGACTTCACCTCCATGAGGTCCAACACCCTCTTCTGGCCATTTTGGGCACCTGCACTCACATGTACACACACACACACACACACACACACACACACATGCACACACACACACACATACATAATTAAAAATTTTTGAGGGACGGCCAACTGGACAGCTAGGGAATTATCAAGTAGAGTGGAAGAAGGGCAGCAATTGGCCTGCACAGGCAAGCAGACCCAGAGCACTGCAGATGTTTGAATCATATCAAAGACTCAAATTTATCTAGATTCATATTCTTGGGGAGGGGTTGCATGAGTTGCATTAGAAGTCTTATAAGGCTGCCAGGCATGGTGGTGCACACCTTTAATCCTAGCACTCCGGAGGAAGAGGCAAGTGATCTCTGTGAGATCAAGGCCAGACTGATCTACAGAGTGAGTTCCAGGCCAGCTGGGGCTATAGGGAGATGATGTCTCAAAAACTAAACAAAACAAAAGAAAACAAAACAAACAAAAAAAGTCTTATAAGGCTATATATATGCCTCCTTTCCAGAAAAAAAAAAAAATAGTTGTTATATGTATAAAATTAAAATACATAAAAAATTGCAAATCAATCCAATTGCATCACAATTCAATTCAATCCAAACAAAACCCAGGTTAGCACCCAAAGATGTGGCTATTCCAAGTAAAAGTGAGATACCTTATTTCAAAAATGTCCCCTGAGGAACAGCAGTGAAGGTTAACCTCTGGCCTACACACACACACACACACACACACATACTAAACAGACAAATAAATCAGTAAAGAACAGCTGGAGACGACGAAGTTCCAGGAAGCACAGAAGTATCAGGACCATATTTTCATTTTAGTGAAGAGCACTCAAAACTAGAAGGAGGTGTGTCAGAGGGAGATAAGACTAGCTGTGTTAGACTAAGCCAAGACAGAAGGCTGGAGTGGAGAGGCTACTGCTGGAATAATTATTCTTTATTTTGGTGGCTTCTAGAAAGCCCAATGCCTCTTCTAATTGTAAATACTTAACAAAATCCATCTTACTTTGGGGAAAGAAAATTAAATGGCAGCATCACTTCCTGCATGTCTTTCCTAGACCTTCGGGTAGGGGGAGCATGAATGAAAATATTTAAGGTTATGTATATGGGACGGGGGGGCTGGAGAAATGATTCAAAAGATAAGAGCACTCACTGTTCTTCCGGAAGATCTGAGTGCTTCACAGCACCCACATTAAATGACTCACAGCCACATGTAACTCCTGCTCCAGGGCACCCACACTTACATGCAGAGATCCACACACAGACACAAAAACATAATTAAAAAGTAAAAATACGGGCTGGAGAGATGGCCTAGCGGTTGAGAGCGCCGACCGCTCTTACAGAGGACCCGGGTTCGATCCCCAGCACCCACATGGCGGCCGAGAACCGTCTGAAACTCCAATTCCAGGAGAACTCCAGTTCCAGGGGAATCCGACACCCTCTTCTGACCTCCGCGGCATTGCACGACATGGGTGCACAAACTTGCATGCACACAGTACATTCATACACATACAGAAAGAAATAAAATTAATTAAAAAAAAAGTAAAAATACATCTTAGAAACAAATAAATACAAATGAATGAGATCATATATATTTCTAAGATTCCAGAGATAGCAGAAAGTTGCCAGCACTTATATCCAGTATCTCTGAAATCACTATTCAGGGGACAGTACCAAATCCAGAGATGTGCAAACACTCACTCTGTGTCAGCAGCTTACATTCCCCTAGGGTCATTACTATTGTGATGTGCGGTTCCCAAAACACTGTACAATCCAAACTCCAAAACAAGTCAAAGAGAATCTTTTTGACATTTACATAGCAGTTGCATTCCCAGAAGAGTCTTATGTCTATTGAAACCATGAAAAAGTACCACATACTCATTAGAATAACAAAGGAACACTGGGTTTAATGGATGATGGTAAGATTTCTCACCTATATGAATGAATGAAAGAATGACTACAGGGTGTTTGAGACAAGAAATGAGGACCAATGGATTGGTTTGGTTTACCACAACACTTCAGGCATTGTGTGTGAGCTGATGTTTCCACAAGGGAAAAGAAGAGAGAGAGAGAGAGAGAGAGAGAGAGAGAGAGAGAGAGAGAGAGAGGAAAGGAAAAGAAAAGCTGTACCTTTCGATACTTCTATGAAGACAAATGACTAAACTTGAAAACTGTGGAGAGTTAAAATGTTGTAGATGCCTCTACCCCGTTCTCCTATCCTCCACCCCATTTACCCCTTCCTGGTCCATTATGCTCACTTCCCCCTTCTTACCGTTTGCCTTCTGTCCCCATTTCCTTGAAATACACACCCATGGCCACTTACTAGTTTCCTGCCTTCTATAGGAGCCCTAATTTAAACATAAATTATCTAAAGGTTTGAAGCCAGCAGCTATATATGAGAAGATGAATCAGAGAGCAGTGAAGGGGGCACTTCAGATCCAAACATGTTTTATGCATGTATGACGACTAAATAAATATCTAATTTAAAAATGTTGTAGAGTAGGGGCAAATTATTTGGGGATAACTTTATTCCCTTTGAAACCCATCCATTCTCCACTCCTGTGAAGGAAAATCAGTGGAACAAATGGCCGAAGAGACTGGCCACACTTTCCCTGAACTTCAGCAGGGAGATATGCCTATTTCAGAACACATGATGCCAGTAGATGTCTGGCTGATTATCAGCCTTCCCATAGATCTGGTTCCTTATCAAACCCCTATCAGAACTCAGTTTTTATTCTTCCCTCATCCCAGAGGAACACAGGACAGGGGGCAAGAAGACACACCAGCTTCTGAGATTTTGGGAATGCACAGCCCACTTTCTGGGACTTTCTGAACCCACCCATAAATCCCAGACCTTCCCCAACCCTGATGCCCAACCTCTTTTCCCATGAGAAGGTTGCATGCCCCTCGTGGCTAATAAAGCCATCTGCATGTGTTAAAGGTTGGATATGGTTTCTGCTACCTTGTCAAGTCGACTTCTCATCTCAAAAACACCCTGCGTCTGACCTAACTAGCTCCCTGTGGCCATAAAAACCTTACAATGTATTTTTAGCAGACCACTGGTTTTCACCAATTCAAAAGCAAAATTGCCATCTGCTATTATCTAAAATCTATAGCAGAATCGTCTCCTGTTTGCTATAACCCATCCATGTGGCCTGATCCCCACCAATGTATTTGGTAAATATTTTGATCTATGACTTTTTAAAAAAGTTTTGTAACTAATAAAATGTCATATAACCACTCCCATGGTGGAACGTGGCATTTGGGGTAACCTGGATCTGTGTTCTTGGGCCGTAGTCACTCATATTTTGCTCCAGAATATACTATCTTTTATTGTGTTTGAGGTAAGAACTGTGCTCTTGCATTGACAGCTGACTACCTAACATCCCTGGCCCTGGTTTATTTCATGCCCCAACAAAATTGGGAGGCACCAGTTGGACAATTCCACCAATTTTGAGAAACATCAGTATATGCTATACATCTAAATGAGCACGGGATAAAAATAAGAGAGGTGTGGGCAGGGACAGCAGTACAGAGCCAAGCTGTCACCCACGGCAACCCGAGGAGTCCCCTTCATCTTTTTTTTTTTTTGTGTTTTTTTTTTTTTGTCTTTTTGGGACAGGTTCTCCCTTTACAGAGCTCCACCTGCCTCTGCCTCCCGAGTGCTAGGATTAAAGGCATGTGCCACCACACAGGTAAAATAGATCCTTTGCATCATCGACATCAGAAAGAATTTCAGGATGAGCCAGTATGAAGCAGAGTTGGGGCCTACTAAAAGACATTTGGTACGATATATATTTCAAGGAAGAAAGTTCAGAGAAAGAATAAGCTTGGAAAGAAAAACACACAGTGTGCATGATGTGGGCCTGTCTGACAGAACATTGCACACCGGTGTCTTCATAATACAAATACACAGGAGCTTAGTGGTATAAAACTATTTTCCTTCAGAGCTGCTAAGGAGCCTTAACAAGATCACCGGGTGGTTCTTGAGAGATACCTAAAAAGATTGTAATGGATGAGGTAAACGGCTGAACCACAAGAATGCAGGAAGGTAGATATCTTTTCTGTAAACAAACTTAACAGTCTTGGAGAATTCCAAAATATTTCTTCTCGAAGAATGAGATATAACCGCAGTCACGTGCATCCAGGCCACAGCCTGCTTCACTGCTGCGTTGGCGGGCGTGGCATGCCTCAGTGTCTACACCTCCCAGCAACATTGCTAATTGTGCCACGATGCCAGCTTCTCAGCTCTTTCAACCAAACTCCGGAGTGAGGGGGTTCTTCTTGCCATTTCTTCATAATTTCCCGTCTTCCTATCTTGCTTCCAGAGGAGAAAAAAGGAAAAATGGGACAGGATATGGACAACTAAAAGAAAGTTCCTTATTTCTGAGGTCCATGTCAAAGAAGGAGAGGGTAAATGTGCTTATAAAAGACATAGCCTTGGGGCTGGAGAGATGGCCTGGCAGTTAAGAGCACCAACTGCTCTTGCAGAGGACCGGGGTTTGATCCCCAGCACCCACATGGCGGCTGAGAGCCGTCTTTAACTCCAGTTCCGGGGGAATCCGACACCCTCTTCTGACCTCCACGGCATTGTAGGACACGGGTGCACAAACCTACATGCAGACAGTACATTCATACACATATGAAAATAAATAAAAATTTTTTTAAAAGTTAAAAAAAAAAAAGACATAGCCTTGGCAAACTCTCTTCTCTTCTATCGCTCTCAGGTTCTAGTTAACACCCGAGGCTTCAAAAAGAAGAACAGACGCTTGCTCTACCAGCTTCTCCAATTGCACCAAAGGGGGAAATTACCCTTTGACCCTGGAAGCTATTTACTAATGACCTGCAGCATGAGCTTAGATGGCTTTCCTCATTAGCGCATGACTACACTGCAAATGTTATTGCCAGCCAGCCGATTATAAAAGCATAAAGAGAAAGTAATTAGTGCAATCATTTTACATAGAGTAAATTTTAGTGCAGCCAGTTTGTCAGAGATGCAATTTCATGGGATCACAGCCATGCATTAATGGAGTTATGGGAAACTGTTAATTTGTTATTTGAAATGAAGTCCTTATCTCGGGGCCAGTTAGCTCAATCAGTCAGTGCCTGGTGCTAAGGAGACCAAGGGCACAGGGCTGCCTCGAGTACCGCCCAGACTGACTGCGTGACATTGCACCACTGGTGACCAGCCAGCCAGTGCAGGGGAGCCTGGCTACCCCGAGTGGAATATATCCCAGGGTTACATGAGCAGAGATGACGCAGCAAGATTTCCAGAAAGAACTAAAATTCTATATGCATGTTCAGGGAGCTGGGAAGACAGCTCAGTAGGTGAAGTGCTGTCCATGTTGGGCTGAAGACCTGGATTAGAGTCCCCAGCACTCATGTACACAGCCTGGCGCAGCATTATCCATCTTCTAGGCCCACTGTGGGAGGGAGGGTGGGTCAGAGCTAGGCAGATCCCTGGATTGGTTCACCAGTCAGTCTAGCCTATTGATGAGTTCCAGGTTCAGTGAGAAACTCGAGTTCCAGGACAGCTGGAGCTACAGGGAGACGCTGTCTCAAAAAGACTCCAAAAAAAAAAAAAAAAAAAAAAAAAAAAACTGTGGAGAGCAACTGAGGAAGACATCCATCACACACACACACACACACACACACACACACACACACACACACACAAAAGCACAAATAACATTGAAGGAATCTGAATGAGGCTGGCAGATTAAATGCAAGGTCAATATTTTGGCTGTGATAGTGTAGTGCCAATTTTGGCAATGTGTTAATTTAAGGGAAATTGAGTAAAATTACATTGGAACTCTGTAATTGCTAACAACTGTAGAGGAATCTACAATTGTACTGTTATGTTTTATTGCATTTAGAGAAACATACCTAGGGTTGGTGATGGCAGAGTACACTAAGCCTTGCATATTCCTCAGATAGGACAGAGTTCAAGCATGATAATTAAAGAAGATATGCAGTGATTCCTAAGAATGATAATCTTAATGCTCTAGAAATATAGTTACCTGGCCTGGAGAGATGGCTCAGTTGGTAACGGGCTTGCCACACAAGCATAAAGACCTGAGACCAATTCCTAGCTGGGACTTGTGGTGGGACTTGTAAGCACAGTGCTAGAAAAGCAGAAACAGGAGGGTTTCTGGGGCCCTATGGCTACCCTCATCTAATTGGGGGGTTCCAGGCTAGTGAGAGACCCTGTCTCAAAAACAAGATAGATGGCACCTTAGGAATGATACAAGAAATTGTCCTCTGGTCTCCACATGTATTCGTCGCACACATGGTACATGCACAGACATGCACACCTGCAAATATATGCATATATGTATGTTTATATGTATAAAATACAGAAGTTAGATATTTAAATCACCTTTCTCTAATCCTGTCTTTTGTTCACATTGATGTCATTAGTTTCTAGTGAGATAAATGTGAATGTCTCAGCATTTAGATTTTGAGGCAAGGGGAAATGGCAAATTAGTATCTTTCAGAAAATTATTACTAGTCATCCAAAATACATAATCACCTCAAATACAAATTATATCCAAACATGAAGGATGATTAATGCTTCAAAATTTACTGTCATCTCATCTACAAAATCAAAGACATATCCATCTGAGAATGGAGGTCCTTTTCCAAGCAATCTTTTAACACAGCCAAAAAGAAAAAATATATTTGAAGGCCATATTTAGCCTTCAGCCACAAGTCTTCCACCTGATAATAAATGCAGGTAGGACTTGGGGACATTTTAGAATGACCCACAGTGTGGTTTTGTAGCTTCAATTTTAAAGGACTCTCAGGAAAAAAAAAAATAACCACTCAAATGCCTAGGCTGGTTCTGGTTCTCATATTCACAAGTCTGTGCCATTAAGTCTTTTGTGAAGAAAAGTTTCTCTGCACAAACAGGACAGAGAAGGACTTCATTACAACCCAAGCCCCAGCTTCTACATCTGTTTGAAAGCTCAGAGTGTGCCCTTTGATCGGAAAGAGGGTATTTGCAAATATAAGTGATGGTGAGGTCATAGTGAATTAGTGTGGATTGTAAATCCAGTGACTGATATTCTTGCAAAAAAAAGACACACAGAAATATGGGTGAGGATAAGGCCATATGACAATATTGGCAAAGATTGGAGGGATGTGTAGCCAAGGATCATCAGCAACCACCCGCAGTCAAGGAAACATCATGAGAGGCTAGAGAGGTGGCTTAGTCAGGCCAAGTACTTTCTGTGCAAGCATGAGGCCTGAGCTAAGATTCCCAATACCCATGTAAAAAGTCAGACATGCTACATGCTTGTAATCCCAGCACCAAGGAAGTAGACACAGGAGGATCTCTGGACCTTGCTGGTCAGACAAGTCAGCTGAATCAGCAAGTTAGTGAGAGAACTTGACTCAAAAAATAAGATAAAGAGTGATAAAGAAAGAATCCTGATGTCAACCTCTGGCCTCCTTAAGCACACACACACACACACACACACACACACACACACGTGTGTGCCCACATGAGCAGATTCACCCTCAGAGGCTCCAGAAGAAACCACATCACCAACCTCCTTATTTCATATTTCTGGGTGCACGCTGTAAAAGAAGAGACATGATTTTGAGCACCTACTTTTATGGTCAGTTGTGACAGCAGCTTCCAAAATGAACACATCCTCTGAACTCAAAGATCTGCACTCAGTTTTAGCATTTGGAAAGCTCTGAGAAGTCTTGTAAGTTTCCAATTTATTTGCCCATAGAAACATTATTCTCCCATAAAATACCTATTAATCCTTCATGGAACATATTGGGAAAATGTTGTTTGAGTTTTAAATTTCATTGTGCATGTAAATCATTTGAAGACTTTAGGGAGATGAAAACTGTAACTTAGGAGGTCCAAGGTGAGGTCTGAGACTCTCTATCTCGACAAGCTCCCAGGTTACACTGAGGTTGCTGGTCCACAGGCCATAGTTGAAGTGAGAGACTCTGCCTCAAAAGTAAAGTGGAGAATGCAAAGGAAGACACCTAACATCAACCTCTGGCCTCCATGTGCATGTGTGTGCATACACCACACATGCGTGCATCACAGACACACACCTGTACATCCTCTGCCCTCACCCCACCACACACACAAAGAAAACACCATGAGCAGATTCTCAGTTCTAGATTTCACACACCAAAAGGCAGGGAGACAATGGCATTAATCTTCCAGAGCTTTGACCTCCCCAAGAACAGTGACTTCACCACTCAAGTTTGTTTGATTTCTGTTCTGTTCCTCAGGTTTTTACTTTTGAACTAAGGAGATGTCCCACACCCCCACAAAGGTAAAGCCCTTTCCATGCCTCATTCATATCAGCTGACTTGTTCTGAGCTATCATGGGATACTCATGGATGAAGGTAGTATCCAAAAATGTCAGTGAAAAAGGCGTCTGCCACTTCACACTGGGCCCCAGAATGAAGACATGGAGAGAAGACATAAGCCAAGTCCTGTGTTAGTCAGGGTCCTCTGTAGGAAGAGAACCAATAGAATGAATATCGACTACAAAGGGAATTTATTAGATTGACTTACTGGATACGGGCTGGGTAGTCTACAATGTCTATCTCCACACCAGAGAGATTGAGAACCAGGTAAGCTCCTCTGTGAAGCTGGATGGCTCCACAATCCCAATATGGTGCTGAATTAAGGCCTGGAGGATTCCTGGAGAGCGACAGACCTTATTTTACTTTGGAAGGTAAAAGAATTCCAGTGTAGGGAAGGGTGGCTGCCACAGCAGAAGCCACAACAGCAGGATAGACAGCAGCTTCCTCATTGTGCCTCTTTCCATGGGGGCTGCAGCTGGGGTGCTGCCCACACGGGGAAGGGTACTCCCCCTCAGTTAATCATTCCTGGAACACCTCAGAGACCACCACAGAGATGTGTCACTTAGTTCTCGCCAAGTTGACAATGAAGATTAACCAGCACAAGCCTAGAGATGGACCTCACCAAGCAAAACCCAGTCTTCCCGTGGATCTATGAGAAAGAAAGGTTTACTGCTGAAAGTTACTAATATTTTGACTTAACTGGTTGTTCAGTTAAAACTCATGAGCATTCTCTCTTCTTCTTCCATACAATCATTCATAATGATGCAAAAGTTTATCTACATTTTTCCCAATACAAAGAGGTAGAAGATACAATTCTTACTCTGAGAATTGATAGTCTAATTTAGGGAGGCAGGGGTGATGTATGAATGAAAGAACTAGTTTCATTGTAAAGTTCTCCAAGATTAGGAGTGACAGAAGTTTGCAATAGGGGCTGGAAAGACAGCTCAGCAGTTCAGAGTACATACTACACTGGATGTGGTGGCACATGCCTTTACTTCCAGCAGTCAGGAGGCAGAGGAAGGCTGATCTCTAGGGGATAGTGGACAACTTGCTCTACATAGCAAGTCCCAGGACAACTGGAGCTACAGAGAGACCTTTCTCAAAGAAAAACAAAACAAAACAAAAACCATACTTCTCTTAGAGAGGACCTGACTTAGTTCCCAGAACCTATATCCAGTGATTAACAGTTGCCTATATCTCCAGCTCCAGAAGATCCTGTTTTGTCTTGCTCAGGGACCTGTAATCACACATATGTGCCCACATAGACATACATATATACATGAAATTTAAAAAATCAAGATCTTTTAAAAAATAAGTTTGGCATAGACAGTGAAAGGTAGAGTTGTCAGAGAAAGCTAGGAATGGACTCTGGGTAGGAAAAAAAGATGTGGAAAATTCATTCTGAGAGCTAGAAGATGTCCTTTAAAGAAAAGATTCTAACAGAGAAATATGCCACAAGCTATCAAAGAACTGATTGTGATGTTCAAAGCACCTTCTCTGACCATTTGGGGAGGCGTACACACATTATAATACTGTGGCAGGTCATTTGTGACTGTCAGAAGGAGAAAGAGCATTGTACTTGGACATTGTTTGCTGTTGGCACAGGAACCATTGGACACAATGTGGAGCAGCCAGTGACTGGCTTTCAGTGGCCAGTGGGCTGCAGACAGTCAGGATGCAATTATTCGTCCAGCAAAGCTGACAGGAGCTGAGAAATATTGGAGCAGGGAGAAAAGGGCTTTGTGTCAAATTACTTTTTATTATTAACAAAAACTTCCTAGACCATCCTCAGTTAGCACAGCTGGGCTCATACTCATACATCATATATGTATGCTTGGAACAATTTTGTGTGTGTGTCATATATACATGTATGTAAAGGTATGTACACCCATGCATATGTGTAGGGGCCAGAGGAGGGTCCGTGTCCTGCTCTATCTCATTCCATTTTATTCCCTTAAGACAGGGTTTTTCACTGAACCCGGAGAGAGGCTGGCAGCTGGAAAACCTCAGAGATCCTTCCATTTCTACCTCTAGTCCCCACAGTACTGGGGTGTATGTGTGGCCATATGGCTTTTTGTTAATATAAGGGTGATGATGATTCTAACTCAAGTCCTCCTGCTTGGTCAGCAAATGCTCTTACCCACTGAGCCATCTCCACAGCCACAGAGCATTCCTTCTAATGATATACTTAGGATGAGTTCAGAGAGAGGAACAAGTCCACAAAGTAATCTCCATCCTGGGGTCCACTCACCATCAGGAACCATTCCCAAGAGGATGTGCTTCAGTAGCAGCTTAGACATAACTCAGAGTATAGAATCACTGGCCAATGGCCCCCATAACAATGAGAATTATCATTGTTTCAAAAGTAGAAGAACTTAGAAGCATTCTGTTAATATATACTTACTTTGTAGGTTTGGGAAATTAAACCAAGGCCAAAGAAAAGGGACTTGTCCAACTTCATATGGACCGTAAACATAATTTCTGACTTGGGAGTCTCTGACCATTGTTTTTCCAGTAGTAACAAGAAGTCTTGGAATGGTAGAAAAGGCTGAGTATTGTCTCCAGGCTCTAAGGATTCAGCAGATCCTCAGCCCCTGCTTCCCTACTGGTCTTGGCTGAAGGATCTTGGTGGAAGCTGATCCTGGGGAGATGGACATACAGGACACATAGAAGCCCACCACCAGTCAGTGGGGAGGGAAGAGGAAAAGCACAGCACAGTCCTGAATTCTCAGACTGCTGGCTGATCCCACATTCTCCTTTCATTTCTGTTACTATGATTAAATACTCTGACAAGAAAAGCAACTTCGGTGAGTTTATTGGTCACTTTTCTGTTGCTGTGATAAGGCACCGGGACCAAGCCAACTTACAGAAGGAAGAGTTTATTTGCACTTATGGTTCCATGGCTAAGGGTCCATAATGGTGGGGGAGGCTGGGTAGGAGGCGGCTGGAGCAGCAGGCAGAGCAATCACATCGCCAAGCAGGCACAGGAAGCAGAGTGCAACCACTCCCAGCCACATAGTTCCTCTGGAATCACCTCCTAAACCCTCTAAAAGTAACGTCACCAATGAGAGGAAAATTCTCCTAATATTTGGGGCCTACAAGGGACATTCTCATCAAACTATCATGGGGAGATAGGTTTATTTTAGCTTACAATTCCAGATGGTTCAACATTATGGTGCAGTCAAGGCAGATACTTCAAATAGCTAGTCACATCACAACCATGGTCAAGAACAGATAGAAATGCATGCTTACTTGTGTTCAGCTCTATTTCACATTCATCTAGTCTAGGATCCCCTCCCTAGGGGATGGTGTCACCCACGGTGACATGACTCTTCCCACATCAACTAACTTAAAATCCATTCCCCAATAGACATGCATGTAGACTAACTTACTGTAGACAATTCTTCATTGAGATTCCTCCTTGGTGAATCTAGGTTGTGTTGATTGTTAAAGCTATCACAGCTCATCCTGCACTTTCTACAGCTGGACCAGAGCTGGCAGTCAGGATGTAGAGAGAGAAGGTGGCATGCAAAAATGTATCTGTCGGGGCTGGAGAGATAGCCTAGCGGTTATGAGCGCCGACTGCTCTTGCAGAGGACCCGGGTTTGATCCCCAGCACCCACATGGTGGCTGAGAACAGTCTGTAACTTCAGTTCCAGGAGAACTCCAGTTCCAGGGGAACACCCTCTTCTCACCTCCGTGGCATTGCACGACATGGGTGCCCAGATCTGCATGCAGATGGTACGTTCATACACATAAAAAATAAATTTAAAAAAATTAAAAAAAAAGAAAAGACACATGGGAACAGCCTCACACAAGGCTAATTCTCAAGGAAAAAAATGTATCTGTCATGCCTGTGGAGCACTTGAACTCTTCCATTCAGCTTCACCAAAACCCATTTTACAGATGTAGAAACTGAACCCTAAGTAACTTGTTCAGCATCTTGATGCACTGATGAGGTGGACAGGGTGTTCAACGGGGACAATTTGGTTCTAAGACTCAATAGATCTCTATCAAGCATTGCTTTCCCACTAAAGCAGAATATGTGCAACAACATAAATAAGATGTATTGATGCAGCCATGACTTCAAATTCTCATCTCTCCAGCCTATCAAAGAGAATTATATAATTCCCAAAGCAACTCTTTTTCCAAAGAAGGAAAAAGGCCATCATTTTTTTTCAATAAAATTATTTTATTTTTATTGAAATTTGTGTACTTTATACATAACCTCTTAATCATCTTTATATCACCATCCCCAACAGCACACTTTCATAGCATCCCCCATCCCACACCCCCGGACACACTGGATTTCATGCACACCATCATTTATGTTAAGGTATGTGGAGTCAAGCTAGTGTCCCCTGCTGTCCCTCAGTGCAAGTTCATCCACTGGGGTCTCTACTCAGCCTATCTAGAGTCACTCCCTTAAAGATCATCTCTCCTGCTGGGAGATCTCCTCTTTGGCAATGGTCCATGAGCCCTGGGTTCATTGCCCTCTGTTGCATAAGGGAGCTTCATTAATGAGAGTTGAAAGATGCATTAGTATTCTCTCTAACTCTCGTTCCACCACATTCTATGAGCCTTAGGTGTTCCATTATAGATGTTTCACTTAGGGTTGCACATTTCACAGACACTTAATCTCTGTGTGTGACCAGTTATGGAATTCTGTAATTGTGTCTGTATGTTGCAAAAGAAGCTTCTTTGATGAGTGGTGACTGGCATACTTGTCTGTAAATATAAGAATCCATATTTGGCACATAGTAAGAAATGACATTTGTCTATGGGTGTGACAGCTTTGGCATTTTCTCTGAGATCTATGACCTCTCCAGCTATGTGAATTTAGCTATTATTTACAGTGACACACATGAGTTCCCTCCGATTGAGTGGGTGTTAAGTACAACTGGGGATCTGTTGATTACCCCCAATATAAAAATGCCACTACTGCACCAATAGAGTATGCTGCTGTGCCAGTCACTGCTATGATTTTCAGACCTGAAAGCTGGGGTAAGACCATTGATTGATGTTCTCCCTTAATAGTTTGTACAGTGTTCTTCAAAACTGGGAAAGATGGCCTTCATGGAGGAGGTTTCCTGGTTAGTTCCGCTTCTTACACAAGACTTAGATCTTGTGTAAGAAGTATCTCCCGTCTTCAGCAATAGGGTTTTACCTTCAAGTTCTGGGAGGCAACTGAGAGCAGTGGCAATTGCCTGTGTAGTTTGGGGAGTCTCTTGGACTACTGTGACCAACAACTGGAAGAGAGGTTTCTCCTGTCTGACACTGTTTCTAGTTATGTAGCCTTCAGCTATACATATAGACTCACGTAGAGATACTGTACCTGTAATTTTCAGTAGGTTTTGAGCTAATATTTTCCTCCGAGATAAAACTTTCTTATCTTTTAGGATTTGAGAATGTACAAAGTCTGGTAGAAACTGGAAGAAGGAAGGGAAGGATCAAGTGTTAACAAAGGTTTTGTCCAACCATATATAGAAGGGGAAAATGAAAGACAAGTTAATCTAGTAACAGAAACAACTGGTGGATGAGAAGTGGGGGTGGTGAGGTACAAGAAAGCTGAGGAGAGGAAAGCCGGTCTGAGGGGATGCTACTGTGGATTGGTGCTCCTTCAGCAGATAAGAATAAAACTGGAGTTGCCTTCATAGAACTGTACTTCAGAAAATGCGACACCAGGGGCTTTCAGAGAGGGCTCAGTGATGAACAGTCCTTCCTGCTCTTCCAGAAAACCCAAGTGGTTCCCAGCACCCACATCAGGTGGCTCAAAACCACCTGTATAACTTGAACTTCAGGGAATCCAACACTCTATTCTGGCTTCCTAGGGCACCTGAACTCAGAGCCACACACACACACATACACACACACACACACACACACACACACACACACACATAATTTTTTTTTCTAAATGTGACACTATTCCACAGTTAAGGAACTCAAATGCACCATGATTTTGAGGTTAAAGTGTGCATGTTCAACTGGTTCATACCTGTTGTAAAATAAGAAATAGCAGCAAAAATTGTTCAGGATGCAAACTTGTTACACATACTGGAGTTAGGGCAATTTTGTAGGAACACAGCAGCTTTCACAACAAAGGCAGACCAATGACCCTAGAAAAGACAGAAAGGTCTTTGTAGGGCCTTCTGCAGGAAAGACACTTACAGGTTCAACGTCTCAAACCAAAAAGCAGAAAGTGGCAGAAGATAAAACAGTCTGTGATAAACACGTGTCCACACATGGACAGTGCCCTCTGGAGACTTACTGACCTAGCCAGAAGATTTGATATCTTGGCAGAAATTCTATATGAATGCAGGAATAGAAAAATTCTAGGCTTGGGTTATTTGTTTTTTCTATTCTTCTGGTCCTGCCAGCCCTGCTCCTAGGAAATCTAACAAGTACGCAATATGTGCTGCTCTATTTTGTTTAATGAGCTAGAAAAATAGAAGCCGAATGTTGGAAACTATGTATGCACTGGTGAATATTATTCAGCCTTTAAAGTATAAAAATTAGGGAGCTGGAGAGATGTCTCAGCTGATAAGAACATGTATTGCTTTCCCAGAGGACCCAAGTTCGATTCTCAGCATCTATGTCAGGCTGTTGACAATGGCATATAGTCTCTGTGGGCACCTGTACTCAAATGTACATACACACATGCCTGTGTGTAAATATTGGCAGCTGATTTCTGGAGGGTGAGGAAGAATAGCCTTAACATATGTGACAGAATGCATGAAATACAGTGGGGGAACTATGGATGAGGGTGGGGTTCTAAATTTGCCTAAGATCTATTATATGAAATACACAAAAACTCACTGAAAATAATAAAAGTAAATCTTTAAAAAGGAAATTATCTGTATATATACTGTGTAAAATAAACCAAAACCACAAAAATAAAAGTCTTGCATGATTTCTTTAACATGTGATACTTAAAAGAAGTCAAATATATAAAAGAAAAGGATATAATGGTGATGGTTTCAAGGGCTAGAAAGTGAGGAAAAGGAGCAATGCAGTCAACAGGTGCAAAGGTTCAAGCATTCAGTAGAAAAGCTGTGATTAATGCTAGATTGTAAATCTGAAGTTTTCTGAGAAAGTAGATCTTAAGAGTTCTTTCTCTAACAGTGCTAACTGTAAAGAAATATCTATGTTAATTAGCTTGAAACAGTTCACTGTGTATGTGACAGGAACAAGACTGAGCTCCTCAGCATTCCATGGTGAGTGAGCTCACAAAGGCCATCCCTCCCTGAGCGACTAATGGGCATTAATGGTTTCTGGGGGAGGAGAAGATATTTCTTCCATAATGTAGTCATTTGTCATAACCCTTCACCCAGGCTTATGCAAGCAGCCCTAATTAAACCTAGTGAAACAAACATACACACACACACACACACACACACACACGTGCACACAAACTTGCTAGGAGAAGAACAGTTTCAGCAGGAAAAGGAAAGGGATGGGAGAGAATAATGGAGGGTAAAATTGAACAAAATTCATTATATACATATATGAAATTATCAAAGAATAAAAAAATCATGGTATGTACCTGAAATGTATATAATTCTAACTTAAAGATAAATTGGTAGTCTATTTAGGTGATATATGTTAACTGAACAGATGTAGCTATGCCCTGTGGGGAAATGGACATTTCAGTCTGAAGAGGTGATAAGCAGACTGGAGGGAAGACAGGCAAGGCACAAGGGCTCCAGGAAGCCCATGAAGAAGAAGCTCTCAGAGGTCTGAACCTTCAGCACACCAGCTTCCCTGTTGCTTAGCAACCCCCTGCCTGGAGCTTCACAATGAGCCTTTCCAATGTCTGCATGGAGCGATTTGTTAAGAAAGAATATTATATCCAAGATACCAAAGAGTGACTTTAGCTTTCAGAGGGGACCAGAGGCATTCAGTCACCATGGTTTATTAGGGTTGGATGATCATCTGCCTTGAGGGGTGTTAGGGTTTAAGAAAACTATGAGACATCCTCAACCAATCCCAGAAGAATTCACTTCCCAGGCAACAAATAGTCATGTATGAAGTTACCAAAAAGAAATCATCAACCTCTCAACATATTCTTAATGGTTTTCTGTGTGTGCTCTTGAAATACATTGGGCCGTCTTATTTGTGTACATAGGTTCTCTTGTCCATGTTCATGACAAATATCTCTCCCCAACACCTAGGTGTCAGAAATTCTAGGCTGCTTGGTGATGGGTGACAGAGGAGCAAATAATAAGGAGAAGTGTTATCTGTATTCATAGTTGTAGAAGAAAATCTTCAGAACAGTAGGCCTGCTATGGCTTGGAGTCTTTCCTCAGAGGGCTTACGTATTGAGAACTTGGCTCCAGTGTGGAGATGAACAAGGCAAGGAAACACACATTGAAAAACATGGGCTCAGAGAAGGCAGTTAGGTCACTATGGGTGAATGTGGTATGGTGTTTTGTCTTCAGGATACCATCTTGGAATTGTCCCAGTAGTCATGGCAAGTAGAGCAGATCAATATAGTAGTAGCTAGGTCTATGATGATGATAATGAGCTATTAATACTCTGTAGCAGATGGAGGAGAAGAGGGTCAGGAGATCCTCACCTGAGATCCCAGCTGCTCTTCCTCCAATTCCCTCCCCCAGCTTCAAGTAGCCTTGAGAGATTCTAGAGCACAGGGGAAGTGGAAGATTGACTGACAGGGGGTCTTCATGATCTACCCTCCATGAGGTCATCATCATTACGGTGAGGGGCTTTGCTGTGAGGCACTTGCCCATGCTTTGTAGGCAAGCCCAATAAACTCACCAAGCTGAACTTTGGTGGAATTATACTTTGGTCAGCCATTGGTGCCTATCTAGAGTGAAGAGTTGTTTATTCCAGTGTCTCTAAGAAAATCAATGCTATGGGGTACTACTATTCACAGAAGAAATGACCATAGCTCTTATGTGACCTCCCCCACCTCCAGTTAGTGTCTCACAACTGTGGGCTGGTATAAAGGAAGGAGAGGAAGAAGAGAACAAAAAGGCTTCCTTTGCTCCATAGCTTCCTGTCTGGCCTCCTGGTCTCTGCCTCTTCCATGGGTTCCTAGCATTGATGCCACTGAACGAGTTGTGATGTAGGCAAGGGGACTCTTGCCAAGGCCACATCTACCAAATACATGAAGGTCTTAAGACTTCAGCTTCTGTTATAGTTTGAATATGAAATGTCCCCCACAGGATCCTTCCTTTATTGACCCCCAACTGATGATGTTATTTTGGGGCATTCCAGAAACTTTAGAAGAGGTGGGGCTTGGATGGAGGAAGTAGATCACTGGAAACATGTCTTTAGGGATTTTACCTAGTCATTGGATATTCTCTATTCTCTCTCTCTCTCTCTCTCTCTCTCTCTCTCTATTCTCTCTCTCTCTCTCTCTCTCTCTCTCTCTCTCTCACACACACACACACACACTGGCAGTCTTTAACATCCAAATGAATAATGATACATACCCAACACTTGTCCCTTAACTATAGGGACATATGGGGGCACTAGCAGCTATAGCCAAGGTGAAAGAATGTTCCTGGCTATCATTGAATGTGAGGAAAATCTTGGCTCACAGGCCTTCCCTTAAAAAAGATGGAGGGCTGGGGAGGTGCCTAGCAGTTAAGAGTACCAACTGCTATTGCGGAGGACCTGGGTTCGATCCCCAGCACCCACATGGTGGCTGAGAACCCTCTTTTTACATTTTATTATTTATGTGTATGAATGTACTGTCTGCACGTAGGTTTGTGCACCTGTGTCGTGCAATTCCGCGGAAGTCAGAAGAGGGTGTAGGATTCCCCAGGAACTGGAGTTCTCCTGGAATTGGAGTTACAGACGGTTCTCAGCCACTATGTGGGTGCTGCGGATTGAACCCTGGTCCTCTGCAAGAGCAGTCGGAGCTCTTAACCACTAGGCCATCTCTCCAGCCCGTGAGAACCCTCTTTAACTCCAGTTCCAGGGGAATCTGATACCTTCTTCTGACCTCCGTGACATTACATGACATAGGTGCACAAACCTACCTGCAGACAGTACATTCATACACATAAAAAAATAAATAAAATTTTAAAAAGATGGAGAACATAATATCACCTGTAGGTTAGAGTACTGAGTGGTCTGATTGAACATCCTAAGGGATGCCTGTGCTTGTTTACTTTGGGAATAAACCCTTCCTCAAACAGATTCACTTGGTTTGGAAATGTTTCCTTGAAATAGTAATGCATTGCAGCAAAAGGACATCCTTGGTTTTTTTTCTAGCTCACTTAAATATGGCCTTCTTCTCCTTTAATTTTTATGAGAAAATTGATTTTGTTTTAAGTGTTTTATAATTGCTATGAACTTTCAAGAAACTGAGAATCATGTAAATTAGGAGACAGGTGTGCTATGAAAACTCAAAATATACAGGCCATTCCCAACTTATAAATTAAGGGCATTCTCAGAGTCTCTTAACAAGTTGGGTACTGAGAGCTCTGTCTATTTTTTCTATGGAGACAATTAGCACTATGACTGATTTCTTTTTTTAAAAACTTTTATTTTATTTTATTTATTTATGTGTATGAATGTACTGTCTGCATGTAGGTCTGTGCACCCGTGTCGTGCAGTGCCACGGAGGTCAGAAGAGGGTGTCGGATTCCCCTGGAACTGGAGTTCTCCTGGAATTGGATTTACAGACGGTTCTCAGCCGCCATGTGGGTGTTGGGGATCGAATCCGGGTCCTCTGCAAGAGCAGTCGGCGCTCTTAACCACTAGGCCATCTCTCCAGCCCCTATGACTGATTTCTTAAATCCAGGGAGATAGCTCTCTATTCTGTAAACACTGGTAATTTTTTTTTCTAGAACATTGTCCTTAAAGTGAAATCCCCAGACCTGGTAATTTTTTTTTTCTAGAACATTGTCCTTAAAGTGAAATCCCCAGACCCAGGGGCCACTGGGCCTCTCAAGCAGTCTTCAAGGTCAAATCTCTTTTCACAATCATCCTATGACCCATGTGCTTTTTCACTACACTGACATTTGCACTTGTGGCCAAAAAGTAGTAGTGGATTTTGCCACCTGGCTTAGAATGCAGTCCTCCCAGCAAAACAGCAGCCACCTTCAGCAGATCAGCTATGCTGCCTCCTTGCAAGAGTCCATCTGGAGTCAGCTGGTGGTCCGTTGCTATTCTCTCAGGGAAAGAGTGAGGGGGGAGTGTCGTTGGGCCCTCATCTGAGGTTTCTAACCACTCCCCCTCCAGCCATATATATGTAATTTCCCCCTCATTTGGAATGGCCTCAACCTAGGAGGTGCATAGGCTGGAGAGTTTGGTTGAAGAGGGGCTCCATTTATGTGGCTATAGGTAAAAGTCATCATGCATACTGGGTGAAGACTTCCCAGTGTGGCTGCTTTAGGGTCCCCCATGCCCCCATAGACCCCCTCACCCATGCTTTGTGAAGAAGCCTAATGAAGTCATTGGTTTTCTAGGTTAAACTTTGATGGAATTAGACTTTGGTTTGCCAGTTGGGAACTTTATTGAGAAGAGATTAGGCCTTGTCTATATCTCCCCAGAAAAGAAATTCTCAATATACTACTGATCCCTTAGCCCAAATCAGAGCCGTGACACTCTACTAATAAACTTCACATCCTGTTCTTTGTCACCTAAGCATTGGAAAGACTCACGTGGTTATAAAACTCACACATTGCAATTAATCTATCAAAAATTAGACTTCAATAAATTTAGGTAAAGAATAAAAGAATGCTCATAATTATTTGAAAAGATAGTGAAAATGTTCCTGCTTTTCCAGTGACATCTGTACAGACAGGATTTTCTTCACATAATTCAACCAAATTTAAGAATGTGAATAAGTTGAGTTTAGAAGCAAATTGGAAAATACAAATTACCTACTAATACATTACTTTTAGAAAAAATAATGCAATTTTTGCCAGTTTTTGTTCTATAATTGTGATAGTTAGTCTCAATTGTCAACTTGAGGAGACTGAGAATCAGCCAGGAGACAGGCCTCTGTGCCTGTCTGTGAGAAGACCTGCCCATCATGGGCAGCACATTCCCTTGGCTGGGACCCAGGCTCTATAAAAAGAAGAAAGCAAGCTGAGCACAAGCATTTGGACAGTGGGTGCAGGGGGTCAGTTGCATCATGCTTCTACTGCTTTGACCACCTTGCTGTGACAGACTAGACTCTTGAACAAGGAGGCAGAACAAACCCTTTTCCTTATGTTCCTTTGGTCAGGATATTTTATCACAGGAGCAAGATAAGAAGCTGAGACAATAAGATAAAATTATTTTTCCTTAAAATATTGTCTATGATGTTAGATTTAAACTGAGGTCTCATCAGGTCACACTGGCCTATAGCCCCCCAGCTCCTGGAAACCCCCCTTCAGAGAGCACTTCTGTGAGTCTGTAACAGACCCCTTGGTTTCCAGGACTCTAGAAAAGAAATGCTAAATCCTAGCCCTGGAACTTCTTGGGTTACTCTCATATGCAGCCCTCTCTATCTCTATCCTAGTTGGATTCTAGGATCTCTGTGGCTACCAGGAGACAGACACTTTACCCTCAGCCTTCTGTGAATCTGTCAACACACTCCCCAGATGTCTAGCTTTCAGGAGAGTTACAGGCACCAAGGAAGCCTGCAAACTTCAGGTTGTCAGGCTTTAAGACATCAGAGAGCTACATGACATTCCCTGCTCTTGTGATAAGTACACCTTAACTCAAGTGCCCTCCTCCCCACATTCTCTAAACTATACTCGACAAGATTCCTGCCTCCATTCTTCACAATACAGGTCACCTCCTTCCTCTTCCCAAAAGACAAAATAGACTTACTTGCTCTTCTGGGCTTTCTGAAATCCTTTCCTTTCTCTTTGGACCCATGCCACACTCTAATAAAATCTCATGACCTTAAGGAGCAATCTACATCAGCATCCTCTATGGACTTCCTGGGAATATGGCAGAGTAGAAGTATCTGTTGCATGACTGGGCAAGCAAGCAGGAAAATAGAAGAGAAACAATATTCTGGTGAGAGACAGAGCTCTGAGACTTAAGAAAGAGGTGAATGGAGAGCTAAAGAGCAAACAGCATGGAGAAGCAGAACAATACACAGCACTTCACAGCTCCCATCCTGCCTGAGAGATGGAAGGTAACTGGCAAGAGGAACTGAGAGAGGGCGGACAGCTCTGTGGAAACAATTCTGGCAGTCCTGGCCACAGGAGAAACCTACAGCTCTTCCAAGCTCTCTGCGATTTGTTCTGAAAGCGACTTTTTTCACTGTAACGCTTGTGCTATCTCACAGTGCTATGGAGAAACAGACCAACTCTCATGAAGGGACATGTTTTCTGGGCCTGACCTGCTCTGGGGATCAGAAACACAAAACCATCTCAACTCAAGATCCTGGAGTGCATTACTTACCTTTTTCATTGATATGATCAAATACCTGACAATAGGCAATCCATGGAAGATTTTATTGCTACTGTTTGCCGGCCCACAAGTAGCTCAGACTCAAAACAATAAGCCTCTTCTCTGCCACAGTCTTTGAGGGAGAGACTGCTGTGTCCTCAGTGATAAGAAGCACACCTGGGGCTGGAGAGATGGCTCAGCAGTTAAGCTGCGCTGACTACTATGACAAAGGACCTGGGTTCGATTCCCAGCACCCACTTGGCGGCTAAGAACCATCTTTAAGGCAGGTGTGTTGGTGCATACCTTTAATCCTAACACTCCAGAGCCAGAGCCAGGCAGTTCTCTGTGACTTCAAGGCCAGCTTTGTCTACAGAGTGAGTTCTGGGCCAGCTGGGGCTACAGGGAGACCCTGTCTCAAAAAAAAAGAAGAAGCAGCACACCTATCACCTAAGCATAACAGTAGAGACACATCTCTACCATCAGTGGATGGCTATCTCTCTGCTATGTGATTTTCTACTGCCAGGACCAAGAGTTCAGAATCTGGGGTTGCCCAGAGCACTCAGTTTCTTCAGCATACAAGGCATACAAAAACCTTACCAAACTACTACTGAATTTCGGGAAAGCAACAGCTCAGAGTAGCAACGTGAAAGCACATAACAACAAGCCACCTTGATCCTAAAGTTCAAGGTGGAGGGAGGACCTCCCCCTGCTAGCACACCAGGCTCTTTTCTGGAACCTTTTCTCCAGTTCATTAATCTTGGGGACAACACAGCTGTGGCTTCCAGGAAACAATGCAGACCCTTATATAGCCTCTGTTCTCAGAAAAGGATCATTTGAATAAATCTCTGTTGTCTAAAATGTCAATTAGCAACAAGAACAAAAAGTTAATCAACAAATTCTAGCACTTAGCGCCTGCTCCAAATTTGCCTAAATGTTGATTAACTGGTATTAATTTTGCACAATAAAGATCAAGCTATCACTTGATTCCATCTCTCCTAAAAACGAGTTTAATCCTTAACTATTTGCGAAAAGCATTCATTTATAACCAGGGAACTTTTTAGCTTGCTAGACATTATCATTATGATTATAAATTAATCAGTAGTGTGTCTGAAAAGTCAAATCACAGGCCAACAGAAATCCTTAATAATTGGAAGATCATATCTGCCTAGATAAC
Organism: Rhizomys pruinosus; assembly: GCA_009823505.1. Taxonomy (NCBI): domain Eukaryota; kingdom Metazoa; phylum Chordata; class Mammalia; order Rodentia; family Spalacidae; genus Rhizomys; species Rhizomys pruinosus. The sequence goes on from VZQC01004861.1 coordinate 381,774, forward strand.
CAGGTTCTGGCCAAAGGCTGATAATTTCATCCAAGGTATTCTAGATTATACAGTCACAGAAAGTGTAAAATGCACCAGTGACTACCACAGTGCAGTCAAATGCCATCATTTATCCTCAAAACACTATTCCTTGAAATAGAAATTGGTCATCTTTATGTTCCTGCCCATTCTCACAATAGTAACAAGTCCAGCAGCTCTCTTTGGAGGGATACACTTCTGTGTGTGGCTATGCTGAAGTCTTATAAGATGGTTGCCAAATTAAAACTTCTTTAAGATTTCATCTTACCCCAGTCAGAATGGCTAAGATCAGGAAAGTAAATAATAACAAATGCTGATGAAGATGTTTGAAAAGGAGACAAATCATTCATTGCTGGTGGAATTGCAAACTGGTGCAGCCACTATGGAAGTCAGTGTGGTTCACTTTACTTCAGAGATACTTGTACACCCATGTTTGTTGCTGCTCTTTTCACAAAAGCTAAGAAGTGGAAGCAACCTATGTCTCCTCAAGTGACAAATAAATAATGAAAATGCAGTACATTCATACAATGGAGTTGTACATAGAAGTAAAGAAATATGAAATCTGCAAGTGAATGGATGTAACTAGAAACTGTTAAACTAAGTGAAGTAACACAGACTCAATAAAAAAAAAACAAACAAACAAGCTGTGTTCTCCTTCATTTTTTAATCCTAGCACCAAAGCCTTATATGTAAGTGTACATCCTCATGTAACTGCAGGAAGCAGGAAAATGCAAAGGAAGCAGAGAGGTGAAAGGAAAGTAGGAGCCAGAGACAGAGAAACAGTAGAAGGCAGGTGTTGCCAAGGGGGAAATGGGTTCAATGGGGATATTTAAATGGGAGGAGGAGAAAGAGTTATATAAGAAGCATGGGGTAGGGGCTGGAGAGATAGCCTAGCGGTTAAGAGCACCGACTGCTCTTACAGAGGACCCAGGTTTGATCCCCAGCACCCACATGGCGGCTGAGAACCGTCTGTAACTCCAATTCCAGGAGAACTCCAGTTCCAGGGGAATCCAAGACCCTCTTCTGACCTCCACGCCATTGCACGACACAGGTGCACAGACCTACATGCAGACAATACATTCATACATATAAAAAATAAATAAAATTAAAAAAAATAAACTTTTAAGAAGCATGGGGTAAAGAAGAAGAATGGACTCAAGAAAGGGGAGACCATAGGAGATAAGCATTATCAAGGGTAAAATGGAGGAAATGGATAGAGTTTAACTGGGAAAGGGAAAGGGAGGGTTACATAAGAAGACAGAAGAAAAATAAATAATGCCTACCTCGTGTACAAAAAGAAAAACAAAACAGAGGGAAAACCAGGTGTACTAGTGCATGCCTTTAATCCCAGCACTAGGAGGCGGAGGCAAGCAAATCTCTCTAAGAGATAAGGCCAGCCTTCTCTACATAGTGAATTCTAGGACAAGTGGGGCTACAGGGAAGCCCTGTCTCCAAAAGACAAAAAAAAAAAAAAAAAAAAAAACCAGAGGGAATAGTATTGTTCCAAAATCGCAATGAAAAATTACATATACAAAATCTCTACATGAGTCCATGTACATAGCTGAAGGCTACGTAACAGAAAACAGTGTCAGACAGGAGAAACCTCCATTTGAGTTGTTGGCCAAGGGACTCCCCAAATTACAGAGTATTGCCATAGCTCTTGATTGCCCCCAGAACTTGAAGGTAAGACCCCATTGCTGAAGTCAGGACATACTTCAGACACAGGACTTAGAGCAATGGAGCTGGAACTGACCTGGAAGCCTCCTTCCTGAAGAGTAGCTCTCAGTTTTGGAGAGCACTGTGCAAGCTGCTCAAGGAGAACAACACTCAAAGTTACATCAACATCATCATTAAGGCCTAATAACTACAACAATGACCACCACAGCAAACTATATTGGGGCAGTAGTGTCATTTTTATCTTGGGGGTAATCAACAGCCACCTAATTGGACTTAAAACCCATGCAGTATAAGGGAACTCACATGTGGTACTGTAAACATAGCTAAATACACATGTCTGGGGAGGTCATAGATCTTAGAGAAAATCCCAAAGCTGTCCTATCCCTATTATGTGATAAATAGGGATCCTTGCATTTACACACAAGCATACCAGGCACCATTCATCAAAGAAGCTTCTTTTGCAACATACAAAAACCATTACAAAACTCTACAACTGGTCTCACACACAGAGATTAAGTGTCTGTCAAATGTGCAACCCTAAATGACATATCTACAATGGAACCTCTACTTCTAAGGATCACAGAACATAGTCGAACAGTGGATAAAGAGAACATTAATGCATCTTTCAACTCTGTCAACAAAGCTCCCTCATGCAACAGAAGGCAATTAACCCAGGGCTCATGGACCAGTACCAAAGAGGGGATGATGGAGAGACTGTAAGAGCCAGGGGAGGAAGTACATGACCATGTGGATGGAAATACAGTCCTATGGGCTCCTGGGACCTTGCTCATATGAACTTACAGCAATGGCATCAATATGCACAAGACCCACTGAAACTCAAGCAAACAAAAACCCAGCATAGAACTGTGGAAATGGGTGGCAGACCCCAATCTTGGCTGAGGAATTATTGGCAGCTGATTACCGTTGGGTAAGGGAGAGATGATCTTTAAGGGAGTGACTATAGATAGGCTGAGTAGAGACCCCTGTGGATGAACTTGCACTGAGGGACAGCAGGGGACACTAACTTGACTCCGTAGGCCTTAACATACATGACAAAATACATGAAGTCCAGGGGGCTAGTTTGGGAGGGTACCAGTGGGGAGGGGGATATAAAGATGATTGAGATGTTGTGTACATGGGGCCTGGAGACAGGTACAATAGTTAAGAGCCCTCACTGGCTGCTCTTGCAAAGGACCAAGATTCAATTCCTAGCACCCACAAGTCAGCTAACAACTATTCCTAACTCCAGTTCCAGAGGATCCAACAACCTTTTCTGACCTCTGAGGGCATTGCACAACACTGGTGCACCTACCTAAATGCAGGCAATACATTCATACACATAAAATAAAAATAGTAAATTAAATATTTTTAAAAGATGCTTATGAAACAATTCAATAAACTATGTACCAAAACAACCCTAAAGATAGATCTACCCAGCTCTGCCACTCCTTGGCATTTACCGAAGGACTCAACATCTTAATACAGAGAAAATTGTTCAGCAATATTTATTTCTGATCTTTTCACAATAACTAGAAAATGAAAACAACCTAAATTAAATGTCCCTCAACTGATGAATGGATAATGAAATGGTGGTAAATTTACACTACGGAGTTTTAGTCAGCAGGAAAAAAAATCATGAAATTTGAAAGTAAATAGATGGCATTAGAGACTGTTACACTAAGTGGAGCAACACGTATTCTCTCTCGTTTGTGGATCATAGCTCCAAATCCTTAAATGTGAATATAGGTCCTGATGTAACCACAGGAGCCAGGAAAATGGAAAATAACCATGGAGAGAGAGGGGAAGAGAGAGGGAGATTGTAGAAGACAGGTGTTAATCAATGGGAAAGTGGGGGAAATGGGGGTACTTTAACTGGAGAGGGAGGACAGAGGGTTAGACAAGGAAAGAGAGAAATAATGCTTAAGTGATGTGAGAAACCAAAGGGGCATTTAGTATTTAATAAGCCTACTGAAAAATACAATGTAAATATGAGTACATGTGCATAGCTGAGGGCTATATAACAAAAACCACAGTGCTAGGCTAAGGAAACCTCCCTGTGGGGAAGTCCAAGGGACTCCCCAAATACCACAGGCTTTTGCCACAGACCATGATTGCTCCCTCCCCCAGAACTTGAAGATAAGACTCTAATGCTTCAAGGACATGCTTTGGACTCCGTACGTGAAGCAATGGAGCTGGAACTGACGTGGAATTCTCTCTGAAGACTAGCTCTCATAAGTATCAGAAGGTACTATGCAAGCTTCTGAGAAAGAAAACCAATCAATGAACCTATGCAACTGTAAATCCTACAAACCACAGCAATTACCAGGCCAGCAAATGATCTCTATTGGTGTACTAGCAGCACTTTTTTCTTGAGGGTGATCAACAGCTGTCTAATGGGACTTAAGACCCACTCAATGGGAGGGAACTCAGGTATGATGCTGGAAACACAGCCAAGTACACGTAGCTGGAGAGGTCATAGACCCTAGAGAAAAACCTACTTTTGTCACTTCTCTAGACCAAAATAGTTTACTATATTCTAAATTTGTATCCTTATATTTAAAGACAAGCATTCCTTTCACCACTCGTTAAAGAACCTTTGTTGTCCAATAGATGGAGACCCATTACAAGTTCCTCAACTGGCCAAATGCAGAGATTAAGTTATTGTGAGGTGCCCAATCCTAAGTGACACATCCACAATGGAACCCTTACACCTAAAGCTCAAGAAACATCACAGAAGAGGGTTCAGAAGAATTGAGAGCCAGAGGGGAAAGACACAGTGCTGCTGCATTCTATCAATGCATTCCTGACATGATAGGGAAGCCACAGCATGGCGGCCTAACAGGATCCACACAATAACACGGCCAGCAGGCACGCCAAGGTGGATGGGGGAAATTTAATAGGTGCTCACCTCAAGATGAGGCGCTACAGACAATTAATGGATGTTGAGGGTGGGAGAATTAGTTTTTTTTCCAGGGACTAGCTCCCTAGGAGCTTATCTCATCCCAAATGGACAGCTCTAAACACAGACATGGGTGCCACTGAATGGATTCAGTATAATATATATAAGCACATATATAAACATATATGTGTGTATAACAGGAATAATCAAAACAGAAGACAATTGGGAAGGAGTAGGAAGACATGGGCAGAGTTGGAGGGGTACTCACAGGGCTAGAAACAATGTAAAGACGAAAAAAAGAAAAACATTTTTAAAAAGATGCCTGTCTTTCCCTATTCAACCAAATGGGGGTAGTCAGACAAACTTCTCTTTAGACTTTGAATCCTAATGGATAGAAAATACAGTATTGCCGGGCATGGTGGTGCATGCCTTTAATCCTAGCTCTTGGGAGGCAGAGGCAGGTGGATCTTTGTGAGTTCAAGGCCAGCCTGGTCTACAGAGTGTGTTCCAGGACAGTTGGGGCTACAGGGAGACCCTGTCTCGAAAAGACCCCCCAAAAAATACAGTATTAACGTCACTTATTCTATACAGCATTGGGGTCAGAAGAGAACAGACTTGTTTCTGTTACTTAACTGTCCAGAAATACCTAAACTTCTGCATTTCACCAGCCCACCTTTTCGAACACCTTTATGAGCTAGCTACACTAAGCATTCAACTTCTACAAGAGTCAGGAAGGAATTGATGGGCCGTGTGTGAATCTGATCAGATACATCACAAGAGGAAAGTTCACTGAGGGCACACAGGTGAGGAACAGGCTAGGCAGTAGTAACCATAGCACTACTTGCCATAAAGGGCAGAGGATTAAGAGGGTCCTGCATTGGGGTGAGATACTTGATGGCAAGAGTGAGTTTGTGTGCAATTCTCCTGAGTGTAATCTGTGCCGTGTGAATGGAGGACAGCCCAGAATGTCAGGGGTCCAGTTCTGGAAGGTTATCATGAATCACCACGTACATAATGTCCAGTAGTACACTCTTTGCCATGCTATAGAGGCCATGCAAGTCAGGGCCATGCAGATAAGGGTAGACCTGATCAAAAGCTCAGGTCACTCTGGACTGGGCTTGTGGCTCTGTGGAGTTGAGCTACAACATTCCTATGGGGAGTCCTGGACTAAGTTTGTGAAAATTCCCTAATGGGAAACACCTCCATTTTGGGTCCCTGAATATTACTGGCCTGTTCATGCTAGCCAATATCCTTGCAGAATGATGCTTAATGACAGAAACACATTGAAGAACAAGACTTGCTCCTCCATGATGTATTAATGATTATATTCACTTCCCCCAACCCAAAATACGGGAGCTACTGAAGACAAAATTCTGGGTCTGGTGGTGTAAAGATTCAAAACACTCAAATGCTAGGGTCAGCAAACTAGTAATACTAACACGTGCAGATCAGTATATCATCACCCATGCTTGCAGGTTTGCATTTGATAGTAAGCATGCCAAGAAAAACCCAGGCAATCTGATTTTAAGAATCAGAAGGAATGTTAGATTAAGAAATTGAAAGGACTGGGTTTAACAAGATAAAAGAAGAACTACCAGATCAAACACACCTGACAACTGTCAAATATCACAAATATTACAAGGTCAGCTGAACACATAACAAGGCGAGTTTCCCGTTAAGAGCTAAGTCACTCTATCACCACAACATTAACAAGTGTGACTGTGGCCAGTCAGGTTAGTTCATATTGTGTACTTTGGTTTTTATTTACAAGAGTTCTGTGATGTGTTTAGTTTATATGAACAATCCTCTGTTTACAGAGTACAAAAAGAAAAAAAAACTTGGGTGCAACTTTCATAGGAACAAGCTAGCATTTCTCAAACTGTTGAGTGCTTCAAAAAGTCTCAGCCAATCCCCACTCTGGAAATATGAACATAATAAGCCTTTGAATCGCTGTAGCTATTTGAAATCTAAAAACTAACAAAAACTTCAATTGGTATTTATTTAATGTACATAAAATAACTATGTATGCGGACTACAGCTTTGTTTTTTAGGAAGATATAAAGATACCAGCTTGGGAGAGTCAACAGTAAAAACTGCCGGCCCAAGCAGCCGGCTCCCAGGATTGGGCGGGCTTGGCTCGTTAGGTGCGCGAGAAGTTACCGTTGGTGGCTCCATCGCTTACTTCTAGTTATCTGCTGTACCTTGGAGTCTGCCCTCTACCCCCGGCCTTGGCCTCTCTTACACTAGGGACACTCCTGGCTCAGGGGGACCTCTGATCGCAAGGCTTAGGAGGCGGGCAGCAGAAGACAAGACATTCTTGCAGGGCAACTGACAGTCAGTTCTCCACAGGGTTCCCTGTCCTTAAAACCAAACCAGGAAGACCTAGTAGGAGGTCTCTGCTGGGATCCTGATCCTGGCTGTGGCTCTTGGCTGCAGATTCAGCTAGTCTTGGTGTACTTCCCAGCTGCCGCTCTTGCGATCCAAAGGTGTTCCTCTTGGTTCCTCTTCAGGATTGAACAGGTAGTGAAGTGAAGTTGCCTGGAGCCTTCTATGTCTGCTCTTTACAGCACCTTCAAACCTCTGGGGCAGATGACTCACTCCCAGGATGCAAAAATGAAAGGTGCAAAGAAAGAAAGGCCCACCTCATTCTGAGTTGCTGAAGAGCCTTTAAAGCTCACTCTGCCACCAGGAAAGTGGCACAGCTGGTGGCCAGAGAGATGCCTGCCCCTCAACCTCCCCACCCCGGCTCCCGGTGGGAGAGGGGGCATTTCTACTCCGTACAGACTAGACCGGATCCTCTCCAGAGTTCCCACATGCTGCTGGGAAGACTGCAGGATGCTGCCCAGATCTCATGCGATCTCCGAACCAGAGAAATTGAAATGGAGAACCACCCCCCAAGTCCCCCATCAGGCCTGCTAAGGCAAAAGGTAGAAGGTTGAAAAGACATCCTACCAGCTCTCTATTTGGACCCCCTTGCTGACTGTGGACCAGCAGCCTCTGATATTCTGCCTTGCCAAAGTGCCTAAGGTATGATTTGAACCTTTGTAAGACATGTTCCCCAAGTGCAGAGAAAGGAAAGACGCTCTGTGTAGGAGACACGGGTGCACTGCACTGTCCACTAGGTTGCATTTGTTCCGTTAGAGCACCTCGCTCCCCTTCTGGACTTATGATCTCCCTCTTCTCCTATGGGCAGAGGAAAGCATCAGCTCTTACAGGAGGTGCAGAGTCAGGACAGCCCAGAAAGCCTCCAGTGGCCGAGGACAGGCCCAGGAGTGAGAACAGATTGGCAGGGTCCACTGCTAAGGACAGGGCAGGGGTCTGCCAGCCCCTATGCCCTAAGAGCTTGTTCCAAAGGCTCTTTTCACAACCCCGCTGATGAGCAGTTCCACGTTTGTAGGAATGGACCCAGCATGTGTCTTGGAACTTGCCCTGTCTCTCACTGCACTGGCTCCACCAGCCCTATCCACGGGAAGAGTTAGTCCAGTCCCTCATCCCCACGGTGCACAGCCCAGGCCAGCCCAGGCCACAAAGACGTGGGGGCCCCTCCTTGATTGGGCAGGCAAGCTGAGGTGCCCCTGTTTCTCCTGGCCAGGCTTTGGCACTTCCCTCTTGGTTTGATAGAGAGCAATGAGCTCTCCAGCGTGTCTGGCAGATGACTGGACATGGCTCAATAAGACTGCCGGACCCTCCTTCCATGCAAGTCTTTGCTGCCTTGCATCTGGCCACAGCTCACCGATGTCTCTGTCTCTCCAGAGAGCTGGATTCAGCAGTTTTCCAATTCTTCTTCCCATTGCTTGAGCTCCATCCTCTCCTGAATGACCTTCAGGAGGTGGTTTTAGAGTCAAGATAACAGCCTCCAGTTTCGTCCCAGCCTCTGTCAAGCCTGGTGGCTCTCCTTAGACAAGCAGTGGGCCATATTGAGTGTGGGGGTTGTGGTCTGTGTTTGGTTCTTATTCTGTGCAGGACTGTCAGGTGAACCAGACCCCAGCAGCTAGGGGACTTGTTATTCCTTAGCACTAGGTAGAGTAGCATTTAAAAATTTTCAGGCATAAGGGGGCTGTGCTTGTCAGGGGAATGTTCTCTAAACAAAGGGGGCAAGGGGGGAGAGGGGAGCCCTTCCCTCCTCGTGCCCAGGGGTTCATACATCTGTTGTTGTTCCTGTTGTGCAAAGGTGTGAGGATCAAAAGGGATCAGAGGATGGGGAACCAAGGTAGTCCCCAGGATATCTGGATATCCGGGAGGAAGTAAGAAAGGCAGCACCCGCCCCGCATAGCACCAAATTCTAGAAGCTTGTTAGGGGCCATTTCAGAAATTTTCAGAATTTCTGTCCTAACTCCAAACCCAAATTCACTGACCAATTTGTTTTCAATGAATTTTAAGGAAAAATGCCCTCATAAACTCAGGGGTAGCAATCTTTTGTCTGCTCTGCTGTTCATTTGATCTGAGCATGGCTCTCTAATGGCTGAGGCCATCAGGCCTGTCTGGCCAACCTATATTCAGACACTAGCTTCTTTCCTTGGATGGTAGGATTACCAAGAAATCCAGCAACCTGGTTTTAGCATCAACCTGTTGTAGCATTCCAAGCTTGCCTGCCTTTTCCTTACGCTGTACTTCCACCAACTTCCAAGCTGAGACTGCCCACCTGTCCCACTTGAGACACAGTTAACCTTTCAGAGACAAGGAGACAGGGATGGAGATGGCTTACCAGACCATGACAGACCAGCCTAGACCTCAGCACGCATGTACTAATGGATGCTAATGGATATGACTGTCTGCTTCTCAGACTAGGGCAGGCCGTGCTCTACAAATCCCTGGTATGATAATCCCATGCAGGCAATGACGTGTACCCAGAATGGGCATGTAGCACTTCCATACTGAAGCATTCAATTGTTATGTAATCATCTTCCAGAGCTTTCTCTGTGACAAACACAGCAGCTTCAAAGTCTGCTGAAGAGAATAAATAGGACCTAGGGACATGTCTCAATTGATAGAGTGCTCATCTAGCATGCAGGAAGCTCTGGGTTCCATCCCCAGCACTGCTTAAACTTGGCATAGTATACATGCTTGTAATCCCAGCACTCTGGGAAATCAGAAATTCATGGTCATCCCCTGCTGCATAGGTAGTTTGAGGCCAGCCTGGGATAAGGAGACAATGTCTCAGAAAGAAATGAGGGCCATAAGGAAAGAGAAAAAGAAGGATGGAAGGGTTCTCAAGTGAGGACTCATAGAATATCCAGCTGGCCTGGCTACTTTGTGGACAGGGAACCTGCACAAAACTCAAACTGTATGTAAAGGCTTCTAGGTTTCAGAGGGTTCTGCAACATAATGTAGCCTGTACAGGAAATTAAAAAGGTAGTATTACCAATGAATTATTTCTTTGGTTCATGTGTGTGAGTGTGTGTGCATGTGAGTGCACTTTTTTCTGAAGAGTGCATGTGGAAGGAAGTCATTAGTGGGCATGTACAAGTGGAATTCACATTGGGTGGACAACCTTCGGTGTTTCTACCTCAGGCCTCTTCCACTTTTTGAGGCAGGATCTCCCACTTGCCTAGAACTCCATCAAGTAGGCTAGGCTAGCTGGCCAGTGAGCTTCCACAGATCCTCCTGTCTCTACCTCCCACCTCACCTCACTGGGATTACAGATAGGCACCACTTCCCAGCTTTATTTTTTTTCTTAACATGAATTCTGTGGATGGAACTCGGTTCCTCTTGCTTAGAAGCTAAGTGTTTTACCAACAGAGCCCTGTCCCTGGCACCCATTAATGTATTTTTTTTATTGAGACAGAGTTTCACTATGTTGTCCTTGCTGCCCTGGAACTTACTATATAGACCAGGCTGGCCTCAAAGATCCACCTGCCTCTGCCTGCAGAATGCTAGGACTAAGGTGTGTGCCAACATGCCCACCACTAATGGATTTTTAAACAGTACCTTTGAGAAACCAAGCCTACTCTTTTATTTCTGCCTAGTAGTTTTTCATTTCTGATGTCTTAACAGAAATGTAAATAAGCATTTTTGCCCTGCCAATGTTGATCTTTGATGTGCCCACACTGACAGGATATAATTATATTCAAGAACCCCAGGGATTATGAAGGAAAGAACCTTAAAGTCTTTGACAAGCGTGTCCTGTTGGTTCACTTATGGTTGGCTATGAGATGCAAACAGATTCATTAAGGGATCGGCAAATATGAAAATTTGGTCAAGATATTTCTATAAACTGGACTATGCTTGTGACAATGATTTTATCAGTCTATTTCAAAACCTAAAAATCAGATGTATACACACACACACACACACACACACACACACACACACACACACACACAGAATCCCACATCCTGAAGGAATTATGGGCTAACCTGCCAAGTGTATAGTTAAAATAGCACAAAGCAAGGCTCTGACCAGAGGCTTGGAGGATGGGTAACATTGACAAGCTGATCACCATACTGGCTTGGAATATTTTGCGACCACTCTTGTTAGTATGTGTATTAGTCACTTTTCTGTTGCTGTGATAAAACACCAGACCAAGGAACTTATAAAAGGAAGAGTTTATTTGAGCTTACGATTGGCGGTTCCAGGGAATTAGAGTCCACTGTGGCGGGAGGCGTGGCAGCTGGATCTGGAGCAGCAAACCGAGGGTCACATCTCACAAAGAGCACAGGAAACAGAGAGGGCAACCACAGAGGCTTGTTAAAACTCACTAAGCCTGCCCCCAGTGACACACTTCCCCCAGCATGGCCACACCTTCTAAGACCTCCAAAAACAGCGCCACCGACTGGAGACAAATATCTGAATACCTAGAGCCTATGGGGGACACTCATCCAAACCACCACAGTATGCATATCTTATTTTCATTCATATTTCAACAATAAGGTCATCAGATTCAAATTTAAAAAAATCAGAATGACGTTCATAATTATATCATAAATAAGTAGCAATCTATTTGAATCAGGGCTGATTCCTTAATAAATATTACTATTTTCTATGTTTAACATTTAATAATTATACATATTTCTGTAGTACAGTGTGATATTTCGTTGTGTATCAAAGACATACTCATCACACTAAGGTAATTAGCATGTCTATATAGTATTTTATGTTTGAAAAGTTTATTCTCATCTCTTCACAGAATACACACAATCGGTTATTATAAATTGTAGTTGTGTCCCATACTGTAGAACGCTAGAGCTTCTTCCTCCTTTTTCAGTGTATTTTGGTACCTTTGCCCAAGCTCCATCCATCTTTCCTCCTCCTCTGGTCCATATCCACTCATTTCTACTGTGTTGTTCTACTTTGTGATTGACTTATTTAGCTTTTACACACAAAGGCGATTATGCAGTGTGTGTGTGGGGGGGTCTTGTTTCATTTAACATGATGTCCTCTGGTCCACCCTTTTGGCTACAAATAACAGAATAATTTCCTTCAAATAACAAAATTTTATTGTTTTTCTATTTTTTTATTTTTGAGTTTTATATATATATACATATATATATATATATATATATAATGTATTACAATTATATTCAGCTCCTATCCCCCCTTTTGTTTTCCCCTTCCTTTCCTTCTGAACCTCTTCTTTTCTCAAACTACTTCCTCAGAGCCAACGCAGCTTTTTATGTGGGTGGTGGAGATTCAAACTCAGGTCCTCCTGTTTTTTACACGAGCATTCTTACCCCTTCAGACCCTTTCCCATTCTTCATATTGTCTTTTTTTCTCTGCTGATTTTTCCCCATGTCTCCAAGAAAGCTTTTTAGTTACCCAACCACTTAGTGAGAGATAAACAATAAACCAGGCCTTTATTTTACAGAACCATAGTTCCCTCCTGCTGAGGAAACAAAAACAGTATGAGATATACCTGGGTCACATCCAATTAAGTGACATTGGACAGGACTCAGAACTTTAAGCTCAGTTCCCTGACTCATGAAAAGCAGGACAGATAAACACCGCCCCCCACTTTCTCTCACAACTTAATTCCCTTACACTAGATGCTGTGATCTTACAGCAATCTCACTTCTTTAAACTTTATATACTCATTTTTTAAAAACCACCGTTCATTACAATTGGCATGTGATTCATCCTTCCTTGGTCCAAATAAAGACAGGATGAAAAGCAGCCACATTTAAAGGAAGGAGTTATCAGTCATTCTTGTATATTCCAGCTGCTGGAGGAGCCATAGGGCAGAGGCATTTATATGGAAGATAAGCCCGCTGTGTTCAACAAATTAATGCTGGATTGTGAATTAAATGGCATGTCTTCGGACAGCTAATTAGCTTTGTGCTGCTCAATTAAGTTCCAAAAGGACATGTTGTGTTTCTTGATGGAATACACAATATACTTCTAGGCTGTTGCTGCTCTGAATAACTTTGATTCCAAACCCACTAGAAATTAGCTAGAAGCCAGGACTCTGTTAACTCTAGCTGATTCAGAACATGCGGAGAGTCCAACACACAGCCCATGCACAGGAAAATATCAGAGTTTATTTTCAGTCACATCTGGAATTCTTCACCAGCTAATGAAAATGAATTGGTTTTCACAATGTCATTCACATTGTGAGCAAATGTGATTGTGTGTCTGTATGTGTACATGTCTGTGGTGTCTATATGTGCATGTGTAGGGAGGTACACCTGCATGTATGTGTACATGTGTGTGGAGGCCAAAGGTCATCAAGCATCTTCCTCCACCACTTCCCACATTGTTTTTAGGATCCTATGCTTATTTGTGCGTGCACTTACAAATGCAGGTGCTAACAGATTAGACCAGGGCATTGGATTCCTTGGAGCTGGTGTTGCAGGTGGTTGTAAGCTGTCCCACATGGGTGATGGTGACCAAACTCGTGTCCTCTGCAAGAGCAGCAAGCACAGCCAAGCACTGAGCTATCTCTCCAGACCTCTCCAACTGATTTTTTTGAGACAGAGTCTCTCACTGAACCTGGAGCTCACCAATTCACCTAAATGGGCTTGCCAATGAATCCTACTTCCTCAAGGACATGCCAATAGAACTGGTTAATTTGAGGTTTTGTGGGTTTTCTAAGTGTCTGGTAGATATTATCTTTGCTGAAGAGCATGTTTGTGCTATTGTACCAGACTCTTATCTTTGGACCAAACCATTAGAATCGGAATTCTAGACAAGGCAGCTGACCAACCAGGAAGTTATTTCTTGATTGAAGTTCAAAAGAAGCTTTTCTATGCCCTTCCAATCATACACTATGATTGGTTGCATTTCCCATATAAAAATTCAGTCCTACTTCCAAAGAAAGCATAATTGTGAAGAATAAAACACTTTTCTTATAAAAAGTCACTAAGAAGTAACCATCTCTGCCCTCTCATCATTTTGCTTCCTTCATTCCACTATAATTTATGAAAATGATTTAAAACTTTGGACTCTACTGAATGCTGCAAGATCCGGTCTGCAATTAGTTTTGTGTGTTTAAGGTTTCCTTCATCAGAGTAAATCATAATTCTTTGGAAGCAAAGTTAAACCTTGAAAAATGTATGAATCTACAAAAATCTATTTTTATTGAAATTGCTTTATAAGAGAAAAGGACTTCAGTACAATTTCCCAGGTAGAAAAATCCCTAAAGTTTGAAGAAACTGGCATAGGAAGACACCATCAAATTCAGATTCTCAACTAAACTGTTATTACTGCCAAGTGCCAGGAACTGTTTCACTGTTCAGGGCACTCATGCATCAGAGCATGTCGTGGGGTTTAACTTTGTATGATCAAATCTATGACAAAGTCTAGAAACAAAGCATGGGATTTTTAAGGTATTCTATTTTTACTTATGTGTACATGTGTCTGTGTGTCTGTGTGTCTGTCACAGGAGTGCAGGTGCCCATGGAGGCCAGAAGAGGGTGTGGAATCCCCAAGAGATGAAGTTACAGGTGACCACAAACAGCCTGACATAGGTGCTAGAAACAAAACTCAGATCCTTTGCAAAGTGGAGCATCAAGTTGGCTGAGGGGCTGTAGTTATCTGTTACCAGATTGATGGTCTGAGTTCTGTCCCAGGGTCTACATGCAAGTTGTCCTCTGATGCCTGTGGGTACACACACACACACACACACACACACACGCACACACATACATACACACACAAGCACAAATGTAATCAAAATTTAAGTTACTTGAAATTTCTTCCTCTTTTCTGTTCTTAACATTCTTTGACCAGAATATAGCTTGCAACTCAATAGCACATAATAAATACCTTTGGACTGGAGTAAAGGCCACGTAAACCCTGAAACCAAGATCTGGGGAAATGTCTGTGGGTAAAGGACTGGACACACAGTTTATGAAGGCCTGAATTTGAATCCCCACCACTCATGTAAGCCAGAAGCAACAATGTGTATCTGTAACCCTAGTGCTTAGTTTAATCCAATGGATGAGTCCAGGTTCAGTGAGACATGCTATTTCAAAGAAAAATAGGGTGGATAATGACTGAGGAAGTTAGCCAACATCAACCTTCATCTATAACTGTGTGAATGCTTACACACACACACACACACACACACACACACACACACACACACACAAAACTAAAGCTGCCTGCTCCTATTATCTCCCCGAACCCTTGAAAAGGTTTATTGGAAGGCGGTCCACACTCTCCCATATATTCTGTCTTGGTGATTAATGATACATGGATAGGAGACGATTAAACATTTTCAAACTTGGAATCTTAAGGATGTTGTTCAACAATTACAAAAAAAAAAGCACTAGAGAGACATTCAATGAGCAAGAGCACTTGCTGAACAACTTTGAGAACCTGAGCTCAGACCACTAGCATCTACACAAGAAGCTGGCTGTAGCTTTGTGCATGCCTGAAACCCCAACACTGTAGGGACAGACATGGAAGAATCACTCACGAGAATTTGCTGGCTGCCAACCAAACTGCAGGTTCAGTAAAAGACACTGTCTCAAGGAAATAACCAGAAAAGTGATAGAGCAGGGCACCCAACATACTTCTCATATAAGTACATGTTTGTAAGCACATACATGTATGTACACACCTATCACATGAGTACACACACACATACAAAGAAGTCAAAGTGTATTTGCTAAGTCTGTGTGTGTTAGGGATAATTGTTAACTTGGCTGGATCTAGGATCTAGAATAAGGAAATGGGCCTCTGGGCATGTCCACAGGGAAAGTATCTCAATCATATTAGTTGATGAAGGAAGACTCTTGAGAACTGTAGGCAGGACCATTTCATGGGCTGGGTCCTAGACTGAGTGAAAAGGAGACAGTATACTGAGTGTTTGTTGTTCTCTGATCCCTGGTTGCAGAAGCTGCCTCTCCCTTCCCCACCACGATGGACTATAACTTGGAATAAACCTAGCACTGGAAGAAACCCTCAAAACTTGGATTTATTCTTATTGTCAGAAATGCATTATCAGACTGCCTTTTACACCTGCACTGGAGTGACTCTGATTCGTTCTGTTAGCATGTCTGTCTTAATAAATATAATCACATTGGAAGAGAAATGGCTACGTCTCTTACAGGACATGACTCTTAACTCTGTATAATCACACCAATCACAAGTCATATACGTAAGACTAAATATGGCCTGGCTGCTGTAACCAGGCAGTTATATCGCACCCCCTCCCTCCAAAGCTCAGGGACCATGAGGAAGCAAGTAATATTGTAAGAGTTGGAAGTCAGGGAGGGAAAAACAGTATCTTCCAGACATGGCTGGACCACTGCATTCGGGAATTTGCAGCAGCTGTGGCTGCTGCCTGCCAAGATCAAGCCAGTCAGCATTCTGACTTGGACATGGGAAGGACTCACAAGTACCTACCCCAACTGAGGAGCTATATACAGTTGGGTTCTGGAGAAGGGAGAGTCAGTTTTCTTTAAGGGTGTTGTCCCTGGTAGGCTGACCGTGTTCTAGTGGATGACCACATCCAAGAGTGTGCAAACAGCACGGATGGGACTCAGGGAGTTAGATGAAAGAAGTAGGCATGGAACTGGGAGGGGCCATGGGGAGGAATGGGGCTGTCTATGACCAAAAGATACTTTTTGCATATATGAAATTCCCAAATAATAAAAATGTAACGAGTAATTTTTTTAATTTTTTAATTTTTTTATCAAATCTAGACCCGTGTCCCCCCCATTCCCCCACCACACCAGAGCTCATGCATTCTGCAAAACATGCTTTTCATCTCTTTCTCAGTCTTTCTCAATGTTCTCCATGAGGAAGTTGACTGTTTTGAGCAGAAGTTCACTGTTTCAGTTAGTTCTTCGATGCAGTCTTTTCTGTTGTTGTTGTTGTTGTAGTTGTTTCAAATATGCATCACTCCCAGCTTCGTTGGACAAAAGCTCAAGGGGCCACGCACAAGAAATACTTACAACTCAGTAATTGGCACTAGCATGCACAGATGAGGATACCATTCATCATTTGTTTTTCTGGGACTGTGTTACTTCACTCAGCATGATGTCCTCTAGCTCCATCCATTTTCCTGCAAAGCTCATGATGTCATCTTTCTTTACTGCTGCATAGAACTCCATTGTGTAGATGTACCACATTGTCTCTATCCACTCATCAGTTGAGGGTCATTTGGGTTGGTTCCAGCTCCTTGCTATTGTGAAGAGAGCTGAAATAAACATGGCCGTGCATGTATCTCTGTGGTGGGGTGAGACTTGAGGGTACATGTCTAGGAGTGGTATGGCTGGGTCAGGTGGCAAGTTCATTCCAAGTTTTCCAAGGGTTCTCCACACTGCTTTCAATAGTGGCTGTACGAGTTTAAATTCCCACCAGCAGTGGATGAGTGTTCCCTTTTCCCCACAACCTCTCCAGCACTTGGTATCATTTGTTTTCTTGATCCTAGCCAGTCTTATTGGAGTAAGATGATATCTTAAAGTGGTTTTGATTTGCATTTCCTTAATGAATAGTGATGTTGAACACTTCTTAAGGTGTTTCTCAGCCATCTCTAATTCCTCACTTATGAAGTCTCCACTCAGCTCTTTGCTCCATCTATTGAGTGGGTCATTTGTTTTCTTTCATCTTTGTTTTTTGAGTAGTTTATATATTCTGGAAATCAATGCTTTGTTAGATGTTTCTGCAGTGAAGCTTTCCTCCCAGTCTGTGGGATTTCTCTTCACTTCCTTGATTGTTTCTTTTGATGTACAGAAGCTTTTGAGTTTAATGAGGTCCCATTTGTCAATTGTCGACCTTAATTCTTGCTCAGCTGCTGTCTGATTTAGGAAGTCTTTTCCTACGCCTATGTCTTATAGTCTGCTGCCAAGTTTCTCTTCTATCACCTTCAGAGTTTGGGGTTTCACGTTGAGGTCTTTGATCCATCTGGAGTTGACTTTTGTACAGGACGAGAGGTAGGGGTTTAATTTCATTC